>PVLA01000925.1:133610-430527 GCA_004027455.1 Hydrochoerus hydrochaeris | reverse complement strand
AGGGAAGGAAAAACCACTCTGTCCTTTCAGTACCAGAAAATAGCTCAGTAATCTATATGACAGAGTTGTAAATTAAATGTTATTTAAGAAAATAATGACTGGGACTATATCTATACATACATGATAAATAAAAAATACAAATAGCAATTATTTGTATGATTTCACCTTTGTTAAAAAAAATGCACAGATAAAAGTACACCAATTTGAAACTGACATAGGCTATGTGTCCAGTATAAATTCGTGTTCTCTGAAATCAAAAAATGAATTCTAGAAACGACAGAGGTTAAGAGTAGAATATACTTATTGAGAGAAACAAAGCTTCTGACTGAGAGGCAGAGACAGAAGGGGTCCAAGTAGCTGCCGAAGTCCCCATCTTTTCTAGGGATTATAGGGAGCAAAAACCAGGTCTGAGATGGGAAACACATGGGAACTCTCACAAGGTGGACATAAGATAGGACAGAACTACGGTCAATCAATCAAATTATTTGTTCATGTAAATTTGATTAAACTGGGGAAAAATGGGGATATGAGTCACCTAGCAAGGGGCATGCTTAAAGACCAGTGACTCTTCCCATAGGGGGTTGGGATGGTGACTCTTGGCTGCCTCAGGGTGATATTTAGAATATCAGTCCTTAGGTGTGGGTACATTTGTTTGATCTTTTGTCTTGAGGCCTGGACCGTGGCAGGAGCTATCTGTCTCCCCACAGTTACAAGGTCTCTGGGCTTCTACACTGGCTTTTTGGAGTACCTTCCCTTGTCTGACTGCCTATAATATTTCTATCTAGCTCAGCTGCCTATAATAAAAAACCACATCAAAATTCTTACACAGATAAATTTTAAAATTTTTATATCTTTCATAATTTTGCAAGCTATGTACATATCTTGTATTGTATGCCTGAAATGTTAGAGCTTTCTTTGAGTAGGATGGGAAGGCAAATGTGCTAATTCTCTTTCTGTTGTACACAAAATATACTGACTCTCATGACCGAATTTCAGGGAGATTAGTTTCCTTTTAAGTCATTTTTCAACATCTTTTTCATCCTTACCTACATCAATCATTCCAGAAGGAACGGTACATGTATGGCATGAAATTTGCAGCCATAAACTTCAGTGTTAAATAAATTACTAGTCTATTTTAAGAGTAAGACCATATAAAATCATTTGCTGCCTTCCTCTGTGGATTTGGAAAATATTTGTGAATGCTTCAGGACCAATTCTATTTAACTTTCCTTGAAATTCTTAATGTGCTATTCATGTTATAGGGATAGATTGTTTCTCATTTTTACAAAGAACAGTCTACAAACACAGAGCTTACCATGAACCGGGCTTTTGTACTGCTTTGGTTTTGTGCATCTTATTCTTTGTCCTCCTTGAACACACACTTATTGAATACATCCAGTTAGAAAAACAAAATTATGTGTATTTTCCTAGTCCATGCTCTCAAGGATCTTACATTCAAACTGAAAAAGGATGCGGAAAATGATTTTAATATATGATTCAACTTTTATTCCATCTAAAGAGATACGGGAATTTTAAGAATACATTTAACGCTACATTACCATATGATTCCACTTAGGAATAATAAAACTATGTACTTTCCTAATATTGTTTTTTCATTCTGTATTTATTAATGCTTGTGCAGTACATCGTGTTTACCTTCCTTGTGAGGAGTTGGTGCATGAACATAATACTTCAATTCTCTTTCATCCCAGTTTTCCTCCTCTCCATCTCCCCTCCAGCTGTCTCTTGATCCCCTTCTGTTTTTGTACATGTTTGCAGTACATAATGTTTACATTCTTATGTGGAATAGGTGCTGGTGCATAACACATCTTTGTTGTTGTTGTTTTGTTTAGACAGGGTGTCACCATGCAGGGTAAACTGACCTGGAATTCACAGAGCTCCTTCTGCTTCATCCTCCTGAGTGCTGGGATTACTATGTATATTGTTTCCTTTTTTCATCCACTTTCTCTGCCCTCACTCATCCCTCCTGCCATCTCTTGATCCTCTTCCCCTCTGAAAAAGATCTATTTTCCTACTTCCCATCTTCTATCTTTTATTTTGCTCTTTATAGATGTTTTGTGTTTTTTATATATGAGAAACCATGCAATAAATCTGTGTGTCAGATATATTTCACTTCACAGTTTTAAATATAGTTTAACAAATCTAATATAAAATCATAAAAGTCCAGATTCCTAAAAGAATTTATCAGGGTTTTGCCTGAACAAAATCCTAAAGCAGTTTCTATACTGTAATTAAACCCAGGAATCTGTGTCTAATGAGAGAGAATGTTTACTTAACAACATTCCTTCTTATTCTTCCACTCTCCTGGGCACAGAATTTCCGCACTAGCATGGCTCCTGTCCCTAAACCCGCTCACAGAAGTCGAGGAGATGAAATTATCTCCTTTTTCCTAGTCTTGTTTGTCTGCAGTCTGCTTTTCTGACATTGTATCAAGAAACAGAGCACGCTGGCTTGATCAAATTCAGTGAGACAAACTAGTTTTATAATAATCGAAACCACCCAGATTTGCAAACAAAACTTAACCTTTTTATGTATTATGCATATTCTCTGCTTTGTATGCATACTCTTTGACTTGACACCAGAGGACTAGTCTTATCTATCATTGGATGCAAGGCACCCACAGAAAGAAGTGAGACATTGGCCATGCAATTTTCTTCATCTGAGAATATTTCCAAAGAATATTGAAAGCAAAAACCATCTAATGGTAACTCTCACAACAATATGGAAAATTATCTCTTTGTCCTTCTAGCAAATTTGAGGTAGTGTGTTGCAGTGTTACTCACAAATTTTTGCATATGGTATTAAGTGTCTTGAAATAATTACAAGTATCAATCTACTCAGGGAAATCTTTTCATAAATTCTTGATACATATCACATCTCCCTAAATGCTGTTTTATGTAATTTTTCCATTAAAAAATTGATACGTCATTGACATAAGGATTAAAAATTTACACCTAATTGAACTAGAGATTTGCACTCAGGAAATCTAACAGGGGTATTCTACTGACACGTAAGAAAGTAAGGAGATAGAATTAACTATCTGAAAAATTCCAGCAATGGTACAATCAAAGTCATCAAAGCCTCCTCCAGGGGAGATCTGGAGAGGACATGTCCCTTGTTGAAGAATTAAGTCTTTGTACTCTGCATTGGTTGTATTACTTGGACCTTTCCTCAGGAGGGAAGACGTCAGGTACCCAGTAAGGATTTGTATGTGGTCATCAACAAATTGTCCAGGAAGCTGTGGGTATGAGTTTCTTGTTACTAAAAGACAACTGTATGTATCATCCACAGCTGATTAAGGGTTTTACTGAAAAATATCATTGAAAGCAAATGTAAGCTTTCATTTATAAAAATAATACTGATGCTATTTAACTTTATCCCTTTCATAAACCATTGCGTATTTTTTTTATTTTTATGATCTTTATGTACATATAGTCAGAATAAGGGAAATAAACCATGAACAATGATATTCAAAATATATACTTGAAAATGTCCTCTTAATAAATAGTATCACATACCTGAGAATGGTTAGTGTAAAATATATATTCATTTCATATTTTTCAGAAATTTGAAACTATGGTTAAACAAAGTAGAAAAAAATGATGGGCAAAACTTTCCTTCTTATAATTCAAGATTGCAGGGCAAAATTTTTGGTAAAGGATAATACAGTAGTCCACATTTTTCTTATATGCACAGTAATAAAAATAGCATTCTTACCTCCTCTGGTCTATTTCTAGATGCTTCTCCAAAGCTTTACAAATTGATAGGGCTTTTGGGAGGCTGTTGGATCAAAGACACATGATCTTTTCAGCAGATTAGTCTACTGGTGAGTTTTAGCTAAATGCAATGTTGGGAAGTCAGACTTACTGGGAGGAGGCAGGTCTCTGCAGGAGGGGCCTCGAAGGATCTACCATATTTCTCTCCCACATCATACGTGTCTGCTTCCTGCCTACCCAGCCATGAGCTATTTCTCTTCTGCTATGCCTGCTCTATCATTTCACCTTGCCTTGGAGCCAGCTGGCTATGAACCACCACAAACTGTGAGCTAAAATGAACCTTTCCTCCTTTAACTTGTGTCTGGAATTTTGTTCTAGTAAGGGGAAGGTAACTGAGATAGCAACTAAGTATGCAGGGCATAAGCCTTTAGAGATTTATGACATAAAATCTATTTGAACATAAAGATAATTTATGTCTTATGTTTCCCTTTGGTCATCTCAGGTTACTACAGTAAAATACTGCAGATTGAGTGGCTTAAAAAAAAAAAGTGTTTTTGTTTGTTTGTTTTTCCTTAGAGTTCTAGAGATGAAGTTTTAGATCAAGATGTCAGTACAGTCAGATTCTACTGAGGGCTTTCTTTGGGCCTTAAAATAGATTTCTTGGACCTGGGGTTTAGCTCAGCAGTGAAAGTGCCTGCTTGGCAAGTGCAATACCATGAGTTCAGTCCCTGGTACCAAAAAAAATAAAAATAAAAATAAAAAACCCCGATGATTTAAAATAGATTTCTTGTCACCATGTGTTCACTGGGATTTGCTTGGAGAATGCACTTGGATTTGGGAATAATGCTTTTTGTATAAAGCCACCACTCCTATCAGATTGTGACCCCAGATTCATGAGCTCATTTAGCTTTAATTGCATCTTTAAAGTCCAGTCTCCATATACAGTCACACCAAGATTAGAGTTTCCAGAAATTTGGGGTAATACATTCAAATTTATAGTATCTTCTTCTGGAGGTCACTTCTCCCCTTCTTTTAGTGTTTAATTTCAGGCATTCAATTATTACACTACCCTAAATCAAATATATCTAGTGTAGCCCTCTGGCTGAATCTATGAAGTATAACTTTTAAGTAATATCAAAGTATTTGGAAGATTACAGAAAAATCAAGATTACAGAAAATTACAGAAAAATACTATCCATTATTAACATAAATTTTGCATTATATTTATAGCATTCTTATGAATACTAGCCTAAATGTTAAAAAATACAATATTAATTGTTTGTAATTTTGGTGTTGCTATTTTGAGTACTTTTATTCTTTTAGGTGCAGTTTTTATATAACATATATGTTTTATTTGACTTGTAGTTGTTTCTCTCTATAAGGTATCTTATTTCATTGTTATAATTATTTTTGAATCTGCAATATTATTCCATTAAAGGCTACTGTCTCTTTACTTCCCTAGACCCGAGTCTGTTACTAAATCACCAAATGCAATTTTATATTTTAAAAAACATCTCAAGCATGGTTTGTCTTATGGCTAATTCAAAATTGAGACATAATATTGGTCTTAAATTTAGAGCCACTGAAATTTCCAGCTAGAGATAAGTTGTGATATTAAATCATAGTGTGAATTGTCTTCCTATCAATTAGGAACACTAAATCTTTTCTCTGTCTAGTACTAAAAATATGCAATTATATGCATTTGAAAAGTATCTGAACAAATAGAAATTAATCTTTTTATTCTAAATATCCTAAAATTAAGTCATAAGTGTGGTTATGAATTCTGATTCTGAAATAGAAGAAATTGCCCCAGGATGTTAAGGTAATTACTACTTCTAACTCTAGGTAGTGTTTCCCCAACACACCATGCATATCTTTTACTGTTCTTGAGAATAACAAACATTTTAAACACAAAATTTAATAAAGCACATCACTAAGAAAGTACTAAAACTCTGTAATATGGAAATAATTCCACAAGATAAGTGGGCAATATAAATTTATATTGCAAAAGACACCTGGGTAAGCTGAAGTTCGGAAGGTTGTCTTGTATCTAGAGAGTAGGTACAATTCTGAAATTGGTTTATGTTTCTCCATATGAAAGTTAGAGGAAAGTTCTGAAGTTTTCACGTCTTTTACTAAGATGCAAATTAAAAGCAATAATCCTTTGAAAGATTTCTGAGGATAGGTAGTAGGGTTATGTGGTTATAATTAGGGGGTTTCACTGTCTGTTAGACCTCTTCCTGTCAGGGTAGTCATGGTTACAACTTGAACATGGTTTCACACCACACAAATCAGGACACTGACTGCTTTCTCAGACAGAGAATTCTGAGTATCACTTGGCAGTAAAGAAAACAATACTTAGCATGGCACCAGTAACTAAATGCAGCATCCTTTCTACACAGTCTTTGTTAGATTAACATAGTTCCCATGTAGCTGTCGGTAAAATTTCTTATCCTTCCTGTCTCCGTAAACCAAGTTCAGTCTTATGCTAATTACTCAACACAGCCACTGCCTCTCAAATGTACACAAACATTTTCTTCACACTTCTCCTTCTTTTGTTGGATGGCAGACTGTAGCAGTGACCTGCTGCCTCCTCACATAGTTTAGCAGGGAAGGGAGTTGCAATGTGTCTGGAGTCCATAAGGACACAAAGAATGGCTGCATTAGACTAACAAACAAATTGCAGTTCATAACTCCACTAAGAGCTAAATGAGGCCTTTATTTTTTTTTTAAGACAAAAAGAAGCTCAGGCCCTGCAGCTGCTCCATAAAATATACTAAGAAAAAATCACCACAATTTGAATAAAAAGGATATGGAACAGACTAATCCATTCACAGTCCTGTTTTGGAATGTGCTGTGTGGATTGTGTTAGAAGTGACTGAGAGTAATTCATCTAGTTCCTTGGATGGTCAGAAATGGTATTTTTAGTGAAAAGCATATCAACAGATGTGCTCATACTAACTGTACCTGTGTTTATAATAATTCAATTGCATGTAATAATGCCTCAGTGGAACTGATTATATACTTCACTCAGGTTACATGTAAACTCTTAGCATACATAAGAGGTTAAAAAATATGCATGGTAACCCGGTCTGCATAGCATTTATTTTCTTAAGGTGATATGTTATAAATGAGGAATAAATGTAAGTTAATGTATATAGAATAAAATTTCAGTAATCTAAAACTTTAATGCATATTTCTAATCAGTATGTCTTTTTATGCACAGTAAACATGTGATAAGTTCAAAATATTGAAAATGTTAGTCTTGTTATTTTCTTGAAGTTTAGAAATGTTTTGGTCACCTTCCACAAAGACTTACAATATTGGATTTAAAGTATTGCCCTTACTCAACCTTTTGTAAAACTTTGCAAACTACTCTCAACATTATTTTTGTTAGGTTAGAGTTCAAAAGAAATTAATGAAGTAAGGGGGAATTTGCCTTCTTAAGATGGTTATGTCAATGATAATAGAAAAATAAGTGCATCGCAAATATAATTTTCTACAACATAAGAATTAGAGAGAAATAGCCTATCTTCTGCTCTTATATGCCTTGGACAAAAGTGGTCAAAAGACCAAGGAAAATCCCAATGCAAGCCACAAACACTGGCCTTGTTATCAGAACATGGCACCTGTGTGTTATGCAGAGCAGTCGGTTCTTGTCAGTGAGATTCCACATTCCACCCCTTTGCTTCTAACACCCCACAGGGTTAAAAAATATACGATAATATAACTGTAAGGTAGTGGAAACTTAATTAATAATATACGTATTCACCAAATTCTTTACAGATCAACTCATGTAGGTTTTATACAAAGTTTCCTCTGGTTCTCTTAGTTAAAACATTTGAAACTTCTTATCATGATTGTGTCTGCAGACTCCATTGGATATAGCAGAGAATAAAAACACTTTCCTGGCAAAAGTGCAATAAAATTTATCATGGAATTTGATGATTCATTTTATTCACACAATAAAGACTGTAGAATTAATATTGAAATTTCCAAAAATTGATCTCCGTTTAAAAAACAAAGCAATTGGCTTTCTGTTAGTCTCTCAGAGATCCACATTAGAAACATAACAATTAGTGGGTCCTCTCTCTCCAACTCCACCACTTATTCAAATCATCTCCCAAATCTGCAGCTAGTTGTTCCTATATTGTTTAGAATCTGCTTTTTCAATTTTTTTCACCACTCATACAGTATTTGCTTTTTTTGTTCTTTGAGTGATTGCTGCAGTTTTCTATCACTCTTACCTTTATTCAGAAAGTAATTCACTTCTTGGGGTAATTTAGAAAAAAATGAAACATTTTTAACTACCCCAATACGAAACACTTTAATATACTATGTATACATAACATTATTTCACATTTCTTTATTGCATGAACTTTTATTTAGCATTTAAAGTCTAGTAAATACATTACTGATACAATATCTTAACAGTTTCTACAATCACTACAACATTTATTATGTTTTACATTCTTTCAGGAGCCATTTATTGAAAATTTACTTGGATTCATTTCCAGACATTTTCTTTTTCGGTCATTCTTGCTCTCTATAAATTTCAACGCCATGATAACCCAAAAAGCTTACTGTTAGGATTTATTTCTAAATGACCCCTCAGAGCCTCAAGGGGCTTTTACTCATCAGAGACCTGGTCTTCTGTTCAATTTACAATTAAAGTGAGACTGAGAAAGGAGGCGGACAGCTGGGTCGTCACCGGGGATGTGGTCTGTACCGGTGTATCTCCTCCTCCCATGTCCCTTTCTCTGCTTTCCTCTTTGCAACCAGGGGCAGTTGTCCTCGGCTCGTCCTCCCTGCCTTCAGGCTGGGCTCTCTGTATTGTAGCATAAATAAACTGTTCCTGTCTACACTGTGGACATTGGCTGTTCCATCAATGATCAGAAAACAACTAAGATAGAATTCTAAGGATAATTATGCTTGAAAGTCACAAATCTATAACAAAATCTCAAGGCTAGTTTGACATTTACTTGTGAATTATGTCTCTTCTGGACTATAAGCTTTTGCAAGTTAGGAATTGTATCTTACTCATTCCTGATCTAAGAATAGTATCTTGCATATAGCAGTGGTATATTTCTAATATTCAATGTAAGTCGAGATTTTTTTTTTCTGTAAGCTGTGACAGCCAACCTAAAAGTACATTTTCAACAAAGATACATCAGTAGGCCTAGTGTACGTAGTTCTAAATCCTTATCGATGTTCATATGAATATATGACTTTTAATAGTTTAGCAAATTAGCTTTCCATTGCTGTGACAGAATTCCTGAGAGGTATCAATTTAAAGGAGAAAACATTTATTTTGATTCAGAACATTAGAAGTCACTTGGCATTGTTTTTTCTGGTCCGGATAGCAGCAGGTGCTCACTTCACAGGGACTGAGAGGTCAAGTGCAAAGGGGCGGTGGCCTGAAACAAAGCCTAACTTTAAAGTTCACCACCCAGTGACTTTCTCAGTACAGCGCCACCCTTCAAAATTTCCACCACTTCCCAATAGCCTAGTAAGCTATGAATCCATTTGCGAGTTAATCCATTGATAATCGCAGATACTCCACGGTCCAATCCCGTTTCCAGGGCTTCATTTCTGAATACTGCTCCAAGAGGGATAAGTCTTTCAACATATGAGATTTGGGGAAACATTTCAGTTTTAAAATACAACATAAGGACAATCATAAAAGGTAACATTTGTTGAGAGCATACAAAATTTCAAGCAGTGCTATAAGTATGTAAACTGAGAGATCGTAAGTCCTATACTTTGAGTAGTGTCCTAATTACCTTGATTTTATAGTTGTAGTTACTGAGACACAGAGAATTCAATAACTTAACCAAAATTCCCACGGATAATTCATAGCAGAGCCAGGACTCAAACAAGAGCAACCTAGTCATGCTCTAAGGTGCTTTTGTCACCTCTGTTGATGAATTCTCCACTGGGGCTAATCACACTGGTACCATATTTTTTCTAAAGAACACTATCAACAGGCATTTCCCCAGTCCCACCTAATCCAACATTGACATATGACACATATAAGATGATGTAATTTTTCTCAAAATATGCTTTCACAACTGTATCTCTAAGTTCATACTAGCAAACACTGGTGGTTAACAACACTTTCAATGTTTTCTTTAATTTTCTTTCTTGAAAAAATCACTATAAAACAAGATTTTTGTATTAATATCAGTTTTCACAGGTGGCTGATATATTAAAAGTTTAAGTCTTTAGAATTTAACTTTCAATAAACTGAATTTGGTTCATAAAAATGAGTATAACTGAATTGTTACCTTAGAGAAATATCCTACACTGAAATACAATATTGTATTTCTCAAATGCTATTCTATATTGATCCTCTTTGCATCTGAGTGTCATGATATTTTTAAGGCCCAAAACAATTTTTAGACCTTATGAGTTTAAGGATCTAAGCTTGAAGCTAGATAGCTCTATTTTGCCATGGGTTATGAGACTTATTATTTTGAACTTTTATCACAATATAAAAACTACACAGGGATTATTGAGCACTTGAAAATTGGTGGCCGTAAAAACATTAAGCATGAAAATAGAGTTGCAGTAAAAGTAAAACCTTCATTTTAGATATGCAATAATATTTAAATGAGTAATTTTAGGTTAGTCATAATACAAAACAACAGCTCAACTGGGAACAAAAAATGAGCAGGAAGAGGACTTTGTCTACTGAAAAATCATGTTCTGAATACAATCTGATGCTATTATATAAGACATTAGGCAATGAAGGCAAAGTTAAAGTGGTAAGGGTCATATTCTGAGATTTCCTGTCAAAATTATTTTACCGCAGAAATTATTATACTGCAGAAATTAGAAGTAGCATTTTGATAATAATTTCTTTCTTTTTCTCCAGTTTTTCTATTATCTTTTTCATTTTTGATCTAAATCTCCCACTTAATCACTAAAAGACATAAAATATATGCAATGACTTAAAGCAAAAGTATTATTTATAATATAGGCTTAATAAAAGAGTAAATAAAAGTTACATTTATCTCCGGGTGACTCTTAGCAAAATTGAAAAGTGAGCAGCATTGCTAGCAGTGATTTTCATTTTGCTTCACATTTTTCTTGGCTCCAGCATTTTTGCACTGGTTTCTCATGCCCATATGCATGAAAAGACAACCAATAAAAAGTTAGTGCACATATGCATGAAAAGACAACCAGTAAAAATCCTTAACATGCTAGATATTGATATTTCTTGATACTAGCTCTTCCAAATCCCGTATTTATTTATTCCTTGTTAGTCTTTTTTAAGGACTATTTGGGAAATAGTATCTCTATTCTATACTACTGAGGCTATATTTTCGGTGCTAACCTAAAATGTAATATGGAATTTAAATTAAAGCTTTAACATATAAAATATTTATGAAAGAGTAGATTTTATAACTGATGAAAAATTTGAGGGAATAAGTCTAGGAATATTATACAACTATATTTTTATCCTATACAGAAATGTCCTTCGATGAGTCTACTTTATGGAAATCATTATGCTAAAAATTGCGATAGAGGCAGATGTTGACCATAAAGCTCAAAATAGAGAAAAATCTGATGTAAAGTTGAAAGAATAGTTTTATAATAAAATAGAAAGAGATTGATCCTAGCACTAAAAGTCTCAAATAATTCTGACCTTTATACAAGATGTTTATATCGATTTTGAACAGTTCTTAAAACAGTGGTCAATAAACAAAATAAAAACAGAAACTTGATCAAAAATAGTCTTTACATGATGAACACAAATGAAGAACAGAGAATGGAACTGAAGCCACTGTGGTGAAGAATTCTGGCTTTAGGTGTCCTCATGTTAGAGTCCTGTGGGGAAAGGAAGTGCATGTGCTTAAGGTAACGTAACACACGTTACCAGGCCTGCTCCTGCAGTCGGGTGTCATAAACATTTCTATGTTTTAGTAGAATATTGTGAGACAACAGAAAAAGGAGCAAGAGAGAGAGAGGAGAAGTAGGGAAAGGGAGGAGGTAGGAAGGGGGAGGAGAAGAGAAAAGGAAGCAAAAGAGAAAGAAAAAGAAGAGAATAGGGAAGGAAAGAAAAGAAATGCTATCGGTCGTGTTGCTAATGCTATGGCTGTTTGACCACCCTCGTCAGAAAGACATGTGTATGATTGTGACGTGAAAGCTGGGTGTGCAGCATTGCTGATACCACTACAGAGAGTAAGTCACAGGCAGTTCGAAGACAGTTAAGGGAAAGCAAAAGGAGGTTAACTGTGACGGAGGCTACTGCTAATCAAAAAGAGATGATCATGGAGGGAAGAATAAAAAAGAATCCCACTTCAATAGACTCCAAATCAACAAAGCACATGCATTGTTAAAAAGGCAAGAAATTGACAGTTAAGACCCAAATTTTATTGTATAAAAATTTTATAGGCTATTCTGATGAAGACATGTTCAACTGAAAGTATGTGTTTTAGGTTATGGATTCTACAAATCAGGCTAGAAAACAGTATGTATGAAGGCATTTTACTAAGGATTACACTGAGGAGAAACACATGGAGTTAAAAAAAAGGATTGAGCAGAGAGACAAGGTGAAATGTGATCAAGTCACAGAAAAGAACCTAGTCAGACCTACCTGGAACTGATATATTATATGACAGTTGTTCTAAATTAAGGTAAATTGGACAAAGGTTTTAGTTCCATGTTAAACCACAACTGGAACCAGAATGTTCTTAGCACCTAATCATAACTTTAAGTCATGTTGGTTAAAGGAAATTCAGGGCAGCTTCTGATGATGAGAGGTCAACAGTCAGCATGGACAAGAGTGGGGATAATGAATTTCTCAGCCCTGAGAGGGAGATCAGCATACAGTAGAGGTAATCCCACCTCTACCGGAAAGACGCCTTGAAAGGCACGGTTGTTCTTATTTACGGGGAAAGCTAAGAAGGTTAAAAAGGTGATCCGTAGCCCTTTTTGCCAAAACTAATCTCAGAACTACATCAACTCCTTGTGTCATTTCTCTCTGCTACTCCGCACAGATCTCCACCTCCAGCCACCTTCTGCTGATTACACAGCTTACATGGGATCATATTCAGAGCAAGACTCCAAGGGCTCTGAGTACCTGTCACCCAGCCCTGTGTACGCTGTTACTGTTACACTTGTCCATGTACTAGATTTTATCAGGGAACACTGAGTGTGTGAGTCACGCACATGCTGTGGAAACTCTTCCCTCACTCCATTATGGATCACAACTCTATTTCCCATAGAGCATCTGATCTATTATCTGTAAGAGTTGTGAAGTCTTAATTCTTCTTGATCTTTTGGCATGAACACTCCAAAACTTGTACTGTAGAATTTGTGTAAAGTATAATGACTCTTCTTATTTATATCACGTGATAGAGTATTTTTTGATCCATCCAAATTTGTGACTTTTGAGATCAAGATGTAGTTACTAATGCTCCATGGTCAAAGCCTCACTCTGTATAAGCATTCATTAATTCTTTGAATAATCTATGGGGTGTTTTTTTTTTCTTTCTTTTTTTTTTTAATACTGGAGATTGAACTCACAACCTTGCACTTGCCAGGCAGGCACTTATTCCACTGAGCTAAATCCCCAGCCCTAATCTATGGTTTTGTGCTTTAGAGTCTTTCTTTTGCTCCAGAAACCTAGTAGCCTGTATAGTGATTCTATCACTAGAAAAAAAAAATTGCACATGTTAAACTAAACTCCACATGACAAATTTGCCTTAAGTTCTACATGGCTTCTTTTTCTATAATGATTTCTCTGATACCATAAGATTGTACAGGTGTTTGTGTTTGTTTGTTTTGTTGCTGTTTTTTATAGGGGCTTCAGCGTCCCTTTTAATGAAGTCTGCCATTGCTTCAGAGAGCATTCTTTCTTTTAACCCTGGTTGCACTCCAAGTAATTCAAGAGTTCTGAAGAGGGATTTCTACCTTAAAATATGTGGCCTCCAGAAGACACAAAGGCCGGTATCTCCTCCAAGCAATAGTACCTATGGGAAAAATAATTTATTTACTTCTAATGCAGATTACTTGGCAATTTAAAAAACACTAATTCTTAACAATTTAACTGATATCATGGGTTTCTAAATCTTACAGGGATTATCAAAGCCACCCTCTGAGTTTCAAATAGAAGAAAACTGTTTTTTAAATTAAGCACAGTGACATAATAATTACAGAAGAGTAATGATAAAGAAATAATTTTCAGTGCTCCCAGAGGAAAAAGATACATTGTTGATATATGGATAGCATGAAAATAAAAGCACGGAGGCCCCACCCAGTACCCCAGGATGAGACAGGAGCCACAGTGTCCCACAGGGGAGGTAAACTTATTTACAGAAGTAAGAACAGAAAGTTTCCAGACATGGAAAAAATTAGCATGCATATAAGTGAGGCATACAGAAACCTAATAGCTACTACTGGGAAAAAAGCACACTTTGTCATGTAATATTTAAAATACCAGAAATCCAACATAAGAACAGATTTTTTCTGAGACAGGTTCTCACTATTTGGCTGACCTGGAACAGCAATCTTTCCTGCCTCAGCCTCCCAAGTGCTGAGATTACAGGGACATGACACCATGGTCATCTATTAATGGAATTTTGAAAGCTGCTAGATAAAAGAAATTAATACACTAAAATCAAAGGATTAAAAACAACATGATATGCAGTAAAACACAAAAACAAGCCAGAGTAGCTATTCTGTTCTCAAACTGGACTTTACTATGTTCATGACATGGCTGTCATTATATCCCTTACTTCCAGGTAATTCTGATTTGAATGAGAAAATCTGATGTTATGTAAATAAACTGTGTATGCTCTTTTGTTAATTTAAGAGGTACAACAAAAGCAGTCATTGTTATTTCATGGCTAGGTCATTATTAAGCACCATAGTTAATTTCTGTTTCATAATTCTTTCATTTTTTTGGTGGTTCTCATTTTTATTTGGGATTTTTGTTTGCAAGTAATAAGTAATTTTAGATATATAGATGTATATCATAACCTATTAACTTTAAGAGAATTTTAATTTTGTAGATTTTTTCTCTTGGAATATCAAATACAGAAAATGAATTATTCATCAAATGAATCTGTTTTATATCTCATTAGAGGAAAATGTTATAACCTATTTATTACTCTTTAGATGAAGATGCACTAGAGTTAGATGAATGTTATCTTATGACCAATACGTTCAGTGAACACAGTGTGGATTTGGATACAACAGTAGAAGATCAAGAGAAAGAATGGCAGCCAATAATAGAAAGAATCACATTAGAACATCAGTACATGGATCTTCGAAACATGCAAGTTCTATTAAGAAATATTAATTACTGTGATCTTTTTGCTCTGTATGCAATGTTTGTCTCTGATAATATACTTGCAATTATACTTACAGACACAAATAGATATCCCATACAATGTGGCTTAGTACAAAAATGAGAAAAGTATCAGCAATGATCCTGGGAATCTTCTACAATTAGTGAGATGAAAACTTTTATACCTACATTATTAATTATGAGGCTACTGCTATTGCTGAATATTAGATTATATTAGTCTAAAACTAATATTTATCATGATGAAAATACAAAGAAGCCCAAGAAACACATTTGTGGGGTTTTTTGGACATTTTAAACTGCTTGCGTTTGTCTGACAACACCATATGCAGAAAAAGGACCCCTATATAAATATAGAAAAAAATGATAGAAGAAAATATTAGTATATTCAAGAATGAAGTAAAACCCGGAAAGGGTGTAGTGACAGACAGAAGTAACTTTTATGTTCAGGACTTCTGCATTTTCCCAATACATCAAAAGAAAATGGTGCACATATGACATCAAATTATATTCTCCTACAGGTTACACCTGTAGTTTACATGTCAATTCTGGAAAATGTGCAAGCTCTCCAATACATTAACATTATTATAATGTTGTTTTAAAATTCATGAATGGCTCATTATTTGAACACTTTGCATTATATATAGATAGTTTTTATTAGAGTATACCCAAGCACAGAAATGGATTTTTGCAGACCAGTACAGACAAATCAAAAAGTTTTACTACTACAAGCAAAGACAAAGCAAAAATTCAGTGACATTACAAGCTTTGAAAATCATTCTAGTGTAAAATTTGTTAAATGGACTAATAAAAGAACCATTTTTAGGTTAATGACTTATAAATATCATATATGTACTTTAATCAAAGGAAAACCTGAAAAATAAAACCTGATCTTGATTTTGATTACAATAAGTAATAATTTTTAAATAATTTTTCTGATCAAAGGTCATCATATAATGTTAAGCGCCATGAAAACATTAAGATGGCACAAAAATCGCTATACAGGTAATTCATGGTACCTTGCTTGTAAATACACATCATATACATCAGCAATGAAGTTCTTACAAGATGTCCCTGTTAAAATCTGGAGAACTAATTATTGGTAAACTACTAACCCATGAAGAAATGCCATAAGCACGAATTTCTTTTTAAAAAGCTCATTTTATAGATGCTTCTGAACTCTTGAGATAGTGAAGGCAGCTCTAAGAACAAAGTTCATACCCTGAATGCCCATATCAGAAGAACAACCTAATGATGCAGAAATGATGCAGCGCTAAGGCAGAAATCAGTTAAACAGACTAAAAACCAATCTATTTTTCTGAAATAATAAACAACATAGAAAAACCCTTAGCCAGTCTTATCAAAAGGGGGGATTAATGCAGTTAAAAATGCAAAAAGTAAAATCACAATGTACACTACCAAAATCCAGAACATTTTTAGGAATTGCTTCACTAATCCAAGTGCCAAAAACCTAAGAAACTCAGCAGACACAGAGAAATTCCTAGATACATGTGAGTTACCAAAATTGAACCAAGAAGATATAAAAATCTTGAAAAATCCAACAATAGGCAATAAAATTGAAGCAGTAATAATAAAAAAAAATCTTACAACTAAGTAAAGCCCAAGACCTGATGAGTTGCCTGCCAAATTCTACAAGAATTTCAGGAAAAAGCTAACACCAATACCCTTCAAAGTCTTTAATGAAATTGAGAGAGGTTGAGTACTCTCAAAATATTCAAACAGTCTAGCACTGTTCTGACCCCAAAATAGGACAAGGATCCAATCAAAAAATACAGTCACAGGAAATCTCACTAAAGAATGTGGGTGCAGAAATTCTTGAAAGATACTGGTAAATATAAAGCAAAATTTATCAGAAGGATCATGCACCATGTCCATGTAGGCTTCATCTCAGAGATGCAAGGATGCCTCAATATATGCAAATCAATAAATTTAATTCATCACATCAACAGAAGCAAGAACAAAAATCACATAATCATCTCAACAGATATAGAAAATGTCTTTCAGAAAATTTATCATTGATTCATGGTAAAAACCCTGAAGATAAAATGAATAGAAAGACTTTATTTCAATACCATTAATGGCATTTATGACCCACCTACTGTTAACATCAGAATAAAAGGAAAGACAACCTCTTTACTAGATGGTGTGAGGAAAAAGTGTGTATCTATATGCAGAAGACTGAATCTAGATCCATATATTTCATGTAATAAACTCAAAATGGAAGGCCAGAGATATAGCTCAGAGGCACAGTGCCTGCCTGGCAAGTGTGAGGCCCTGAGTTTAGTTTCTGATACCAAAAAATAAAAAAATAATAAATAAGTAAAATAAAAATAAGTAAAAATGGATTGAGGTTCTAAATCTTAGAACAAAAACAGTTGCTGAAGGGAAAACAGGTAAAACTCTTGAAGATACAGACATAGGCAAGGACTTTCTGTACGGAGAAAAAGACAACCTTTGTAAACTACTCTTCAAATAAAGAAATACCATTTAGAAGTTATAAAAAACTCAGACCAAATTGGAACTCCCAATATAAGAGACTCCCCTTAAAATATTGAAGTCTGCATATTTCAGTGATGCATACATACCCATGTTTACAGTAGCACAATATATAGTACCTAAGTCTCAGTAACTAAATCTTCTTATGTTAAACAGCAGATGTAGATAAAGAAAACATGGCATTTACACATACTCAAGTACTACTCTGCCATAAAAAAATTGAGTCATTCATAGATAAATGGATGCACCCTGAGAGCATAATGTTAAGTGCTATATATCATACTCAATATATAAATATAAAAGAAAGAGAGAGAGAGAGTAAAATGGAAGAAAGACAAATAAGAAAGTGGATAGTCTTTCAAAGAGTTCCTTAAATAATCTATTCCATCATGGTAAAAATATTTGAAGATATATGCTAATTTTTTTCATTTATACCACTAGTTTATTTTTATACATGGAAAGAAACTTTTGCTCTTTCTTTTGTTTCTTATCTCTAAGGAAAGTATTTTAATTTTTTTATAACTTGCATTCTAAGAAATGTTTTGCCCAGGCTTTCGAGATCATGATACATAGCATATTAAAAAGCAAAACCCAAAATGGAGCTTCTGAGATTCATTGCAGCTATCCAAAGATAACTGAAGTTTTAAATCTCATTTAATTTTTGATGCTTTAAATGGAGCTCACTAATGTGAAGCATGTTTGAGAAAAGAAGCAGAAAAAATGGTCATATAAAGTAATGATAAAACTACTTAGAAATGATTTACTGACAACTTCTCTCAGTTAAATTGCTGTTTATGGAAAAAAATCATAATCTCTGTCTTATAGCTCCTCTTTCTATTAAAGAAAATATATCAAAAATAAAAAGCAGGCCAAAACATTGTTGAAAGCAGTAAGATGGATTTCATTTATAATAACGAAGTTGGGGGAAAGAGATTGCACTGTAAACTGAGCTCAGCTGGGATGAAAAAGGATGAAGTTTTCAAAGAGAAAAGAGGGATAGTTGAAGGGAATGGTGGGTTTCTTCTTTTCCTGAAAAAGAAGGAACAAAGAGATACAGGAAGGAAATGCACACATGAAATTTAAATGAAAAATTTGAGCAGATAATTATTGAAAATGATTGGCAAAGTCGGGTAGGATTATAAACTTCAGCAGCCTGGCAACCTTAGGCTTCCTTGAATGAAATCTCACTCCATGCACCAAGTTACATTTAGGAGCATGGATTACTTAGTAAGACTAGAAAGCAGGCTAATGTTAATCAGCTCGAGTCTCTTAGCATGGTATTTGAAGAAGTCTTTTGTGTTAAGTGAAAGTTCACAATTTCTGATAATAATTGACAGAAACATTTCCCCTCAACAATAAGCACTAGGAAATGAGAAAATGATACCTTCCATAACACGCAGCACAATTACAAAAGAAAATTTAGACACTCAAAACAATAGAAACATTTAACTTAAAATGAAAAGAAAATTTAATAAAAATGACTCTAGAAGTACTCAGATATTTCATTGATGTAAATAGTTGAGGAAATTGTTTGGAAATTATATTAAAACACCAATTTGTAACCCTACTACTAAAAATATAAATATTATCTGCAAGTATATTCAGAAGAAGATATTCAAACAAATTTGAATTAAACTTTGATTAAAATACTAAAAACCTTTGAAGGGCAATTAAAAAAAAGGTTGATACGAAACATATTGGAAGAAACATTAGCAAAATGATACCAGATTTGATCAAGTCATCAGCAGCCACACCCAGGATGTGTCACAGACATTTAGGAGGGCATATTAAGATGAAGCACATACCCAGGAAGTGTTTATTCATAATCCTACAAACCAGAAAAAAAAGAATCTCTTCATTGATCCAAACAGAAGATATTCTACCCAGGAGAACCACAAAGTGAATGACAAATTGTATCTTATTAAAAACAAGGAGGTCAAAAGACAAGGGCAAATATAATTAAAGTGTAGAATAAAATGTTATTCTCTAAGTACTCTCAATCCATCAAAACTATCTTTTAAAATTCAGACAAAATCAACTTATGATGTTCAAGATAGCATCTCCACGATCATAATGCTCCGAAGCCAAGTATTACATTTAAAATATGCTAATGCATGTCTTTGTCTTTCAGAAAGAGAAAAATTTTATCCCATGGAAACTGAGGTCAGGAGGAAACAAAAAATTAAAAAAGTATATTGAACACTTTCCTGTTGCTAGGACAAAATCCTTGACACTTGCAACATAAAGAAGAGGTTTAATTTGGCTCAAAGTTTCAGGGAATTCAGTACAAGTGTGGCTGTCTTCAAGGCAGAAATGCCATTGCAGAAGGGCCTGGTGGAAGAGAATTACTACATCCTAGAAGAGACTGAGACAGAGACAGAAACTGAGACACAGAGGCAGAGATAGAGACAGAGGCAGAGGTAGAGACAGAGAGGCAACATTGAAGAAGGCAAGAAAGAAAGAGTTGCATACTTCATCCTTCTCCCCCAACTTAGCTCAGTGCAGTGTGGACATTTTTGAATAGAGAGAGGGCGAAGTGCAGAACCCTGGACCAGAACCCAGTACTAGGCTGGCTACAGTAAGACACAGATCTTGGCAAAGCCCACACCTGGCCAATATTTATGAAATGAGTGCTTGAAATTATTTTAGCCCCCCCCAACTATGCTTCTGTTATAGATTCAACAATTCTGATGGAAAAGAGGAGAATAGGACTCTTTTCTCTGTGGATATAGATCAAGACATGAAATCTGTCCCAAGTACTTACCACATGCACTGCAACAGGACAAAGAAACTGGAGCGCCCTTTTACAGGAGCTCTTGGACAAAGCTTCTAGACCACATCCAACATCAGTCAGAGAACTGTGCTCCTGTCGGACAGGCCTGAGCCTGCCTCTGTCCAAATATGCAAACTTCTGTGGTTGTGTAACTCTTATGCAACCCATAATAGCATTAGTCTTGGTGGCCAAGGAACTGCTACCATCACCACCTCCCTGAACACAGGCAGAATAATTATCATCAGGTTCATAGCCACAGATGGAACCGGATTTTCTCTAGCACCAGGCAAAGACCTGTGCCTCCTTGGGACAGATTCTTGTCTCAACCTGCATCACTGCCAGCTGTGGTGATAACCTTGGGGTCCCCCTAACATTGTGTAGATCCTTGTGGCTATGGGACTGAGTGAGTCAAGACCAAGTTGAGCATCAGCCTAACTGCTCAGGGATCTGTCTTTAGCAGTACTAGGGTAACATTTAGCAACATAGCATGACATAGAATCACAGTCACTGCAGGCAAGAAGGTTTAATAACACCAAATATTGACTTGGATCATAGTGCAGGGCTGGTGAAACCCAACACATGGAAGACATTGTGAGCCTCCATCTCAAGGGCTGCCTGTGGACAGAATTGCTGCAATAGCTTCAGTACCAGAGGAACACATGTGGCCCCAGTTGCTCAGACTTTATACTAGCCACCGTGTTAATAGATCTTATGTCCACCTCAGTTGTAGAATTCCCATAGAAATATGAGTAAATATGCTGGACTTCTTGGGGTGTAAACTAATGATATAATAAAGCTTAGTGGCTACTGTGAGAACAAGTGTAACATAAAGTTCTGAGCCTTCTCCATGATGACTACACGGAACCAAATACATTTCTGCAGTGTTTGACTGCAGGTTGGTACCTGTAGTTAAGATATGTGGGACCTAACATGGACTGAAGAAGACAAATATAGACATAAAACACTCTCCCTATATATTCTCATTTTCTTTCTAAATAATAAATCAGCAGTATATTAAGTACAACCCTGAGCTTGGATTCCCAGACAACAAACTAACAGCAGACTCCCAGAAAATTTGGACCCAAGTACTATGTATCTGTGCTACTGAAATGTAATGACAATGTGTTAAGGGCTCCAAATGTTAAACCACATACCTAACTTAGCAATTTCACTGTAAGATATGTAGCCAAGAAAAATAAAATCATACATCCACATGCCAAAAAATAAAAACTTATTAATAAGAGCAATTACACAAAGCCAGAATAATATTGTATGCATGGTCCATAAATAATTTTATCAAGAAAGCTAAAATAATCAATGTAAATAACTGTATTAATGTGTTAAATGATAGGGAATGAAGAAAAAGATGTAAAATTAGATATCAAAAATTGAAAGTTAGAGAGGCACCTGGAGACATTTCCTCTGAGTATATTTTCTTTTATTCCTTGTTTCTGTTCTTACCCTTAGAACAATATTGTTACCATCATTTCAAAACAGCTTATACTTTCAAAAATATTTTTGTAAGCCTCATGGTAACCCCAATGCAAAAATATATAATAGAAAAACAAAAAATAATAAAGAATCAAAGCACACTACATACTTAGCCACCAAGTAAGACTACAAAAGACACAGAAAGGGAGGAAAAAAGAAATGTAATCAAACTAGATAGTAAGTTGCATCAAAGCTATAATAAAATCTTACTTATCAATAATTACTTCTAGTTAATGGATTAACTTTTCTAATAAAAAGACACAGAGTAAATGGTTTAAAAAAATAGTACCCAACAATCTGTTGCTTATAGAAAAGCTCAACATTAAGGAGTCATATAGAATGAAAATGAAATGATGGAATAGTGTTATGGTTTGAGTCTGGATGTCCCCCCCACCCAAAGCCTAATACACTCATGGAGGCAGACTTCTAGAGTTTGTGAATGACTCATCGTCCAATGCTGGGGATGATGGGTGTGAGTGCCACACCCAAGTAGATGTGACCTACATACAAAGTAAGGAACAGAAAGAGTCTTCTTTACTTGCTCCTCCCCTTTTACTCTTGTTGCTTGTGCTGTTTTCCACCACGATGAACTGTCATCCTCTGCTATGTACCACTCTGCTTTGGAGTCAGTTGATTATGGGCTGAAACCTTCACAGACTGTGAGCTAAATAAACATATTCTTCTTTCATTTTGGGTGTCAAGTATTTTGTCCTAGCAATGAGAGAAAAGTAACTAAGACAAATAGGAAATCCATGTAAATAGAAGTCAAGAAAAAGGAATAGTAACCCTTCTAAAGTTAGATAAAACAGATTTTAAACTGAAAGAGGTAAAAAGAAGCAGAGGTTATATAATACTGAAGATATTAATGCAGCAATTAGAAGTAATAATTCTAGACATATGTGCAAATAATGTTGAAGGACCCAATTATACAAAGTAAGCATTAATAGAACTAAAAGTAGATTTGTTTTCTAGTACAATAGGGAGAGTATTTAATACTCTTACCAGACAGAAACAAATGAGACAATTGAATGGCACACTAGATCAAATAAAACTAACTGATGGTTACAAAACTTTGCATCCAACAGTTGGATGAAATTTACCTCATTATCTTCTGTTTTGTTTGACCTTATTATGTGTGATGGTATGAACAGCTACTTTGACGAAAACAAGACATTACGGCAGCCATTGCTGATTTAACATCATCTTGCTTTGAAGTCCTACCATGCTTTTGTTCTTCTGTTTCCATTGATTCTATCATGTTGTGTCTTATTGGATTTTAATATGTATGATAGTATAAACAAATTTTTTATGGAAAGTGAGATATTATAGTAGCCATTGTTCATCTTCTATTATTTGGTTTAGAATGCCTTGTAATAGTTTCATTCTCTTGAATGGTTTTATTCTATATTGTTATGTTTGATATTATTGTGTGTGAAGCAATGTTCAACTATTTCAAAGAAAGATATTATGGTAGCTACTTTTGATATTCAATTGTCTTGTTGTGAAGTGCTGTGTTGCTTGTATTGTTCTGTTCTGATCTGTGTTGTTCTGTCCTCTTTTGTTTTATTCTCTGTAAAATAAAATTTTTTAAAAAAGAAATTTTCCTCATTATCACATGGAATAGTCTGCAGAATATATCATACAGGCCACAAGAAGATCTCAATGTGCTTTTAAAAACTGAAAGAGTATCAAGTATCTTTCCTGATTACTATGCAACAAAGCAAAAAATTGCTAACAAGAAAACTGGAAACTGGGAAAATGCCTGAAAATCAAACAACTTAATTTGAACAACAAATGTATCAAGGAAGAAATTAAGAATTTAATTTATAAGTATCTTGAAGCAAATGAAAATAGAGAAGATCCAACCATAGAGGGCCTCAACACACAGCACAGAAAGGCAGTCTGCCCGCCCTCTCAGTAGGGGCCCCTGGCCTGAGCTGGGAAGAGAACCAGCAGCCCCAGAGCCCTGACCATGGAGGGACTCAGGGCGCAGCACACAAGGGCAATTTGCCTGCCCTCTTGGTAAGTGTCCCAGCCATGAGGCAGAAAAATCACTCAGCGGCTCCCATGAGCCTACTGGCACATGGGCTGAGAATCAAACATCCCCCAAGCCCCCGATAGCAAGTGAGAACCAGAGATCTAGACATTGCTTGAGAGATTGACCATATGCAATGTAGCTAATAGATTTCTTCTACCATCTCTTTGAAGGCAAATATTGTTATCACTGTTTTGCTTTGTTCTGATTAATGATACTGCTCTATTCAATGCTCTGTTTTGATAAATTCTAGAATGTCCTGTATTTCCTTTGATTTGGCTATACCTGATTGAAAGAACAACTGTTGTGAAGATAACGGGATATACTATGGTACCTATTACTGTTATGCCAGTAATTTGTTGAGGGTTTCTATACCAATTTCACTGCACTGTCTCAGTTGGCTTTATTCCATCTAGTTCTATTGTATTTTACTACCTTCAAAATAATAAATAAATAAATACATAGTAAATAACAACAAAACAGATCAGTAAGGTACTGAGCAAGCTTAAACACTATATAACTAAACAGATAATGAAATTATAAAAGCAAAAGGAGGAAAAGAAAGTGCTCTAAAGGCTATAACTGCATGTATATTTAAGTGTGTAGGATTGATAACCATGTTGCTAAGTTTTTGTTGGATTGTTGAACAGAACTGTTCGCAGCCTCACTATTTGAAAGTCCACCTTGTATGCTTTAATTTTGTAACATAAACAACTATATTTAAGAAGACAATATGTAATTTATCAACTAGTGATTTCTTACCATTTATTTTTTTCTTTGACATTCTGTATTGTTTTTTCCCTTTTTTTGTGTTTTGCTTTTTTTTTCTCTTTAAATAAGAAACAAACAAACAAACAAAAAAACAAGTTGGTTAGCTTTACACATTTCTTCTCTGCCAATCTCTTCAAATAGCTACTTTTCTTTTTTGCTTATATGATGCTTAGATATTGTAATTAAATACAATTATTCATTTTAGATCCAAGTGATATCCCATAATTAAATACATATTTGTTTACACTGTAAAAAATGAAAATAGAAGTCAAACATATCCAACACTATTAAGCACATCAAAATAAGTTCTTAGAGGGAAGTTTATAGCAAGCAATGCCTACATCAAAAAGTGAAAATCCTCAAGCAATTTATCAATGCATTTCAAACAACTAGTCAGAAAAAAAAACTAAACCCAAAATTAAGAGAATAAAAAATTAAATTAAGAGAATAATTACATGAAATGGAGTTTTAAAAAATATAAAATTTCACTGAATGTTGATTATTTTAAAGAAGAGATAAACCTTTAGCTTGATTAACTAAAAGAAGACTTGAAGTTAAAGACAAGGCAAGCCATTGCAAATAACATCCCAGGAATACAAATAAGCCTTACAAATTATTATGAATAACTGTTTGCCAATAAATCTGATAATGTGGAATAACTGGATAATTCCTGAAAAACATATATGTTATCAAGATTGAATCATGGAGAAATAAAAAAGCTGAAGAGAACACTAAGTCATGACATTAAATTGGCAAGAAAAATCTCTGATCAAGGGTCACAGGGAATTGTCTTCAGAATTCTACCAAACATTTAAAGAAGTAACTGCAATTTTTCTTAAATTATTTTTAAAAAAGATTAGGAATATACTGCCTGGGCCACCATTACCCTCATAGTGAGGCAATAAAACAACAAAGGGTACTACAGCAATGACAGAAAAACAGCAGCCAATACCTTTGAAGAGCATAAATACGAAATCATCAACAAAAAAACTAGCAAACTGAATCCAACAATACAGTAAAAGAATTACTATAGTGAAATAGGACTTTATCCCAGGGATGCAATATATAAAAATCAACAAATGAAATCCATCATTTCAACAGAATAAAAGACAAAATCTATGGTTATCTGAATTAATATAGAAAAGCATTTGATATAATCCAGTATCTCTTCATGATAAAAGTGCAGAGAAGGTACATGCATGAGGAGTATTCCCCAACATAATAAATTCCATTTTTCATAATCCAGCATCTAAAACCTTATCAAATGGGAAAATCAGAAAGATTTACTTGTAAGAGCTGGAGCAAGAACAAGATGCCTATTTTATTTTTATGCAGTGCAATGTTGGAATTCCTAGTCTTACTAATCAGATAAGATTAAAAATACTTTCATTTTAAATTGCAAAAAAATTAAAATTATTTGTATTTGCAAATAAAGTTATCTAGTACATGCAAAACTCCAAAAGATTCCTCGAAAAATCTATTAGAACTAATAAGTCAATTCAGCAAATTTGTAGGATACCAATCAATGAACAAAACCAGTACCATTACTATACTCCAATATATATTATATGACACAGATGTAAGAAATTAATCTCAGGTGTAATAGCTACAAAACTTAATAAACATTATGAATAAAGCCAGAAAAGATGGGTATGCCTACAAGAAGATTTGTAAAAGTTTTATAAATACATTGAAGAGGAAACAAAAATCTAGAAAGACATCTGGTGTTTAAATGTCTATACTACCCAAAAATGATTGGCAAACTCAATGCAATTCCTATCAAAATACCAATGGCAATCTTCACGGAACTATAGAAAGCCATAAAGTATATGAAAGAAACAAGAATAACAGCAAAAGGAATGTTTTCAAAGCAATTTTGAACAAAACAAAGCAGCAGGCATGCTCCCTGAGTTCAAAACATACCACAAGGCAGCAGTAATCAAGACCTAGTGTAGCCAGAGAAACAGGCACAGAACACTGTAACAACATAGTTCCTAGGAGTAAACCCACAGTGCTAAACTAATTGATTTTCAACAAATGTGCTAGGACAACACATTTCAAGGAAGAACAGTCTTTTCAATGTTTTGTTAAAGAGATTACTTATACAGATAAAGAGTGTTGGGTAAATTGAATATCCACATGCAGAAGAATGAAACCAGAACCCTTTCTTTTGAAAGTTAAAAAAAAGATAAAGCAAACTAAAGAGTTAATATAAGGCCCAGAATTCTGAAGTTACTATAAAAAATAGAAGAGAAATGTTTTAAGACATTAAAATGGTGAACAATCCCCAAAAGCACAAGAATGAAAGTAAAAATATAAAAATAGGATTACATCAAGCCATAAAGCTTACACAGCAAGGGAAATACTCAATAGAGTAAGGTAATGTCTCAACAATGTACAGATGGGAGAGAAAGTTTGCATTGTGTACATATGACAAGGTCTTGATACCCAAAATGAACAAAGATCTCAAACATTCAATAACAAAGCAAGCAATTCAGTTATAAGAGTAAGAGATATAAATAGGTATTCCTCAAAAGAATGCATACAAATAACTAACAGGTATATGAAAAATATACAACATAATTATCAGAGAAATGTTAATCAAAAATACAATAATGAGACATTACTTCATCTCATAGGAATGGCATATATATGTATATATAAATGGAAATGGAACTCTTGCACACTTTGATGGCAATGTATGTTAGCATAGCCATCATGGAAAACAATTTAGTGTCTCCACATATGATCCCTCAATTCTATTACTAGGTATATATTTAAAGAAACGACACTGACTACATTAGAGATACATATGTACTCCCATGCTTGCTGCATCACTGTTTACAATAGCCAAGCAATCTCAGTAATATAAATATTCATCAACTGATGAATAGATACAGAAAATGCAGTACATATACACAATGGAATATTATTCAATCATAAGAAGAGTGAAACCCTGTTATTTCTTACATGTGGAACTGGAGATCATTACGTTAAGAGAAAAAGAGACAGACCCAGAATCATAAGCACTATGTGCTCTCGCTCATGTGTGAAGTCTAATAAAGTTAATGCCACAGCAGTTGAGAGCAGAATGGTGGCTACCAGAAGCCAAGAACAACGGGCCATTTGCAGGTATGCTGGCCAAAGCTTACCAAGATACATTTAGTAGGAGAAACAAGTTACAGAGATACCTTTGAACATTGTGGTGAGTCTAGATGACTCTCAAACCTATAGAAAAGGAATTTTGAAAGTTTTCCCTGATAATAAATGATCCAATGGTTAAGTAAATGAATATTCACCTAATATAAACTCTATGTAATATATGCATGTCTCAAATATTATTTATCCCATTAATAACTACATAAATAAATATTGAATTAAAACAAAAAATTAACCTAAGGCAGAAAAGTATAAAAGAACTATAATTTTTTTATACATGTAAAATAAATTATATTTTTTGAATACAGTGTTTTAGTTGAGAAATACATTGTGATCTCTTTAAGAAAAACAACAAGGAAATAGTTATTGCTAAATAGTCAATAGAAGAGACAGATAGAACACTACTTCACAATTTGTAAATGAGTTTAAAAGATAGTAGACAAATCTAACCCTTAAAGAATTACATTGAGATGAACAAAACATCCAATTAAGTAACTGAGATGGTCTAGCAGAAGGGCACAGAAATCATTTCAGATGATCAAAGGTTAATCAACAAATATGCATGCACCTAATTACAAAGTTATAAAAAATATATAGTAGAGTGATTGACATAAGTAAATGAGAACTAGAATATTGGAAGCAGAACTTGAGATCTTAATAGTTTTCTCTCTATAATTGATAATATCAAGTGAAGAAAATTTATGATCAAGGAAGTTTATTAGTTTACTATTGGTGCTCTACCATACTACTACAAACTTGGTGGCTTAAAACAACTATTTATTAGTTGCCTTTCTGAAATTCAGTAGGATGTGAATCTTACATGGCAAAAAGCAATGTGACTGAAGGGCCAAAAGCTATGCATTGCCTTTGCTGGCTTCTGGAGGCACTTAGTTCTTGGCTCACAGCCACATCGCTCCAACTCACCACTGTCACCACAATTCTCACCACATCGCACCATCTCTTCTTTTAGCTTAGTTCTTATAAATCCTGGCTATTATATTTTACCTACCTGGATAATCCAAAATAAGGTCATTTTAAGTTTTTTTTTTAAATGTAATTATATCTGTAAAATCCTATTTGACATGTAAATCAAAATACCTGTAGGCTTTAGGATTTAGATCATGGAACAATGAAGAAGGTCATTATTCAGTCCACCCCAGAAGAATATTTGAACAATGTTTTCAATAATTCAAATTAAATCAACACAGAATACTTCATTCAGCAACTGCAAAACACAATTTTCACATTGTCTGGATGGATAATATAGTAGACCATAAGATAAGTCTTGATATATTTAATAGGTTCTTTTCAAATCTATCACATATTTTCTGACTTCAATTAAAATAATTAGAAATTCATAAAAATAATATATTAAGAAAACTCTCAAATCATTAGAACTCTCTACTCATTTTTAAATAACCAGTAAATAAATGGAGAAATTACAAGTGGACTTTATAAATATTACACCAGATTGATAAGGGATCTTATGTCAAACACATCACACATAGTTAAAATAATTTGAAAATTCATCAGTAGAGTAAAAATTAAAAAAACCCAGAAAATACAAGTTAACAGTATTGAGAATAAATGGCCATCAGCCTGGACACCACACTCACTGGAAGCAAAAAAAGGAAAAAATATTGTCTTAGTTCTTTAGGCTTCTATAGAAAAATACAATAAGTAAGTGGCTTATAATCAGAAATGAATTCTTCTGGTTCTGAGAAGGATAAAAGTTTAATATTAAAGTGATGATAGATTCTGTTTAGGACCTGTGGTCTGGTTCACGGATGTTTTCCCCATCCTCTCACATGGTAGGAAAGGCAGCATAGCTCTCCTAGTCCTTTTAGTAAGTGCACTAATCCCATTTATGAGAATTTTCCATGGAGACCTAACCACTTTTTTTATCAATTTTGAAGGATCATAGTCATTTGGATTATAGCAATTAGGAAAATGTTCCATCAAAAATTTTGGCTACTTGGATAAAGGACACAAAACAGTATAGAGTTGGTGTTAAGACAGAACATTCATAATGATACAGAAATGGAGGCACTCATATGCAGTGGGTTTGGGGTGATAACGTTAAGAATATTCAATGGAGAGAAATGTAGTGCTTTCAGTAAGTGTGGATGGTCATTCATAGAGAGTCTATTCACAGAGGTGATAAGTTAACTCATGTAAGTAAAAAAATTGTAGTTTTATAATTTTATAGTGGGAGTAGTTAGAAGAACCACCAATAAAATTATAGATACAGCACCAGTAAAGTTATAGATACAGCACCAATAAAATTATAGATACAGCAGAAAAAGGAGAACATTCCAGCTTTGCAGGTGAGAATTTATGTGCATTTCTATAAACTTAGAGAAATACTTGAACTTTCCTGCATCTCACTTCTAAAAACTATAAAATTGAGACAAAAAGTAGAATTAGATGATGATTATACCACAAAGTAAACATTTGAGTACAAACCTACAATAAATACCCATAATGGCTGACATAGCCACTCACATCTGTAATCCCAGCGTTGCTGCAGAGGCAAGAGGGTCACCATGGGTTCACGACCAGCCTGGGCTACATAAGTGAGCTCAAGGCCAATCTGCACTACATAATGAAACCCTGTCTCAAAGAAAAAAAAAGAATTTAAATTTGAAGTATAATAACCAACAACTATGAGAATATTTGCTCTCATGGATTTATAAAAATATATGGCGGACTGGGGCTATAGCTCAGTGGCACAAGCACTTGCTGGCAAGCACAAGTCCTGAGGTCAACCCCGGTATTAATAAATACATACATACATACATATGACATTCGTTGCATTTGAGGTGAGTGTCTGATGTCTTTCTCCCCCTGTAATTATGCTCTTTCTAACCCTGTAAAATGTTCTTATCCCTCCTCCTGAATTTGTCTGGCTCTAGACTTGATTAAATAGTTGAATGAGACAGAAGTAACTAATATTCTGAGACCATTCAGGCTCTCTCATAGGATAATGAGCAGGTTCCACCTGAATCTCTTGAAAATCTGCTCTCAGGTCACTTGTAAGGACCTGACTGCCCCACTGTATAGATGGGCAAGCGCAAAGGGAGTGACGATGGAGGTTCTCTGCTGAGCGCCCAGCTGCACAACCACGGGCAGCCTTTGGAGTGAGCCGTTGTCTGCGTCCGGTTTAGTCAAATCTTCAGATCTCTCCTGTACCATCTGCCTTCTGCCCTACATCTGCGTGAAGATTTCTGAATGAAAATCACCTTGTCATTTATTATTAATACAAAGAACCATGAGGAATAATCAAAGATATTGTCTTAACCATTATAATAGGGAGCAATTTGTTGTACAGACAAATGATGTCTGAAGCAGTGTTTAACATATCGCAGAAGGTAAAAATTATTAATTAATTAACAAAAAACTTCATGTCTTTATTAATCTTGTTATGTTACAAAAATTCTCATTCTTAAGCCTTGGAAGATTTTTTTTCCTTCAAATTTTCCTATCTTAGAATAAGTTTAAGCTTGTAATTGCTATACTGTCATTCTATTGAAGAGTCCTCGTCTTGGCTCCTCTATCAAAAGCTAAGTCCTTCTGTCTTTTTCTCCAAGGTGTACCAGGGGCTTCCACCATGAGATAATGTTCCATAGGTGAAGATAATTAAATAATTAAAAGGAAATTAAAAAGTACAAATCTGGCTATTGTTGCATCATGCTAAATTTCATATAGATAAAGGTGTGTGACAATTAGCTGTAACTTGCATATGCATTTTATATAGCTTCTTTGATATTAATCTCTGATTAAAATCAATTGTTATTATTTCATTGTTTCTATAGGAAAATACACTTCAATTTAAAGACTTCAGTTTCCACTTAAGTAAAATGAAAATATTTTATAGATCTAAATTAACAGCATATTCATTTAAGTAAAATGAAAATATTTTATAGCTCTAAATTAACAGCATATTCATTAGTTTAAGCATCTGTATATACACCACCCTCATTAAAATTAAAATTAAGATTAATGTGATCACATGTAAAATATTCAGAAATGCTTTAAACAGTGAGCATACCCACACATAACTTTAGTATATGATTGGAAATCTATAGGGAAGAAACAATTTCAACTGGAAAAATCTTAAGCTACTTTCAAAAATTTTAAAAGTTCTTTCTCGACTAGTGTCATTAAAGAATGCTTACATTTATTTAATGATAATATTTGGGTTTTCTTTTTCTAAGTTCTGTTACTTTTTGCAGTTTTCCTTGGAGGATGTCCCCTCCTAGCTCAGCCGCTGCTTTCCAAGTTCTGTAGTCGGCTCTCTGCTTGAACTCTGTAGTGTTATTCCAAACACTGTTGTCCTCTTTTTGAAGTTTGTGGCTCACATTACACACAGAACATTCAGGATGATTTCCTTGCATAGTGGGAAGTTTTTGACATGTGGGTTTGCTGGAGTCCCTTGGTTTTAAATTTGGCTCAGAGCAGATGGTACTGCTAGAGCAAGCAACAACACAGCTTTGGGCTTAAAAATGTTTGTGTACACATGATGTTTTCTTTCCCTCAGGACCAGTATGATTGATGGAACTTTGGAACTAAAAACTGAGAAAAATAGATCCTTCACAATTGGCTATTTGCTGACAAAAAAAAAAAAGTTTCAAAGAAGAATGGGACACAGTTCATTGTTTCAGTGCCAAATAACAGTCCCTGCCATCTAGAGGGACTTGCCTCTAAAAATAAAGCTTTAACACTGTGGAGTTTGCGGGAGTCTATAATAATCAGTCTAAGGAAAATGAAATAATTGTTGAGACATTAATGTTTTTAGTATTTCTGTTCTACAGAATGAAAGCTAAACCACACTTTAAATCCTGCTTCAGAAATAAAAATCAATGGAAAAATGGAACAAACATTTAAGTTTTGTCCTTTGATATTGAATGACATGTAAGAGAAATGTTAAATAGGTGATTGATGTAAGAAGAACTGTCCTACCATTGTTTGCAGGACAGTGATGGTTATGATGATAATGTGTGTGTTTCTGCAAGTAGGTGTCCATGAATATATCTGTTTCGAAGGTGTAGAGAGGAGCAAGAGATTCAAGTAAGTACTTCCATATGGCATGTATCATTTTCTCAAATGAGGTATGCTATAAAAATATGGAGAATACATTTTTTAAAAATATATTACAGTAAAACATATATTGCCACCAATCTCCCTTGTTGTATTCTGGGATTTGTAAGCAAAGCGATTACATACAGGACCCAAAATTTATAGTATTATTTATAATGGTCATCCTAAGTGTTAAATACGAAGAACGGTGCAGTAAGTCTGTCCATGCACTAAAGACCTAGAGAACCCAGGTGAGGGACTGGATCCCATGGCAATAACCTGCATGAGTTAGGCTGAAAATGTAGAGCACATGACAATGCCCACCTTGAGTCCAGATGGAGGCCTAGGGCCCACAACAATGACTCATGTAAGTCTGTTCCACTGATCTGTGCTGGAAGCTCCCAAGGTCAGCAGTGGAAGCTGCCAAGCCTGTGCCAGTGGGATGAAGGATCTGTGCCAACAGGTTGAGGGTTCTGTACTGGATCCAGGAAGCAATGCTCAAAATAAGAACTAGGGCTCTCCCAAAAAAATACCACAGCTGTCTTCAGCGACAATGAGGTCCTGAGCTCCTCTAATGATGAGAATAGCCAAATTTATATAGGCAATCCAGCATGAAAGCTTCTCTCGGTGATTGAACAGCACACATCTTCCCCTCTGGAAACAGAAACCAATACTCAAAGTAAGGACCAGAGGCCCCCACAACACACACACACACCAAACTGAACCACAGCCATTCTCAGAGACAAGGTCCTGAGCTACTCTGATGCTAATAGTCCAGTTCTTCTCAGGAAGCCAGCATGACAAGCTCCTCCAGGAGAACCAACAGCTCAAAACAGCAACACAGGAGAACCCACAATGCTCCTCTTCCTCTCCAGGTTTCTTTTTTATGCTGACAAATTTCCTCAATTGTGCCATTTACACTCAGCAGCATGCTGATTCAGTTCAGCTGGTTTTAAGTTGATCACCAGTTTTTAACACACCACATTCTTCAAAATACTTCTCATTGTTTCAAATGTATTTATCACATTATTCTTGCTACTTTCTGAAGAAATACTGAAAGTCCTCTTTCATTGATATGGCTATTTTTCCATATAATTGGAAACAGCTGAAAATGGAAGATGCCCAGGTTGGTTAGTTTTCTCATTGCTGGGAAAAAATACCCAATGCCCACAAGTAAAAGGAGGAAAGGTTTATTGTAGATCACAGATTGTAGAGATTGTAGTCCATACTCAACTGGCTAAAGACAGGTGGTATGGCAGAAGAGGATCACAGAGGAGAAACAGTCCATGGCAGGATAGGCAGGAGACAAGAAGCAGCAAAAACTCAACTTTGTTCTTTTCTCTTATTCCATCCAAGTTATAGATCTATTGGTTGTTTCACCCACACAGGTGATACAGGTCCGACTTTCCCATTTTCTACACCCAGAACAACGTTAAACAAAGCAGTTGACTATTTATTATATATCCCAGATCCAGGCTACTCCTACACGTACTACCCATGAGCACGAGAGGGTTTGGTAGATACCTAAATACAACCCTAACAACCACCATTCTTGAGGAATAGGTAATTTTTATTTAACATTGAAATTATTCATCATTTTTATAATATGTTTATTAATAATCAGTTATAACCAACTATGTATGTATCCCATCACTTAAGGGAGATAAAAAGCAAGTACATGGCTTGTACTTCGAGTAAGTCAGATAAATGCAAACCTTACGTGCTGCAAATATGTGCTATTAAAATAATAACTGTAGCAATAAATGAGAAATGTTTCTATATAAATTTAAACCAAATGTAAAGGTTAGGGTTATGTGACATTACTTGAACTCACCCAACAACTAAAAAACATTTAAATGTATTAAGATGTATAGTTTACTTTCAAAGAAGACTTTTGGAAAGTAGACAGCTCAGGGAAATTCCAGTAAAGAATTGGTTTCAGAATAAACATAAGGCATTGAAAGACAGTAAAATCCATGGCAGGCAGGGAAGTCAGCTAAAGGGGAAATCTTGTAGAACAATAGGAAATGGAAACATTTTATGATAAAGAAATTAATATGTTTTCACAATGTTTTTTTCTTTTTTCCTGGTTAATTCTTCATTTCTTATAAAGTAAGTCAATTTTGCCATTTTCTTTCCTTACTAACTTGTTCACTAGGCTTCACATTCATTTATTGAACATAAGTTTCTAGAATGAGATTTTTAATGCATTGCTCTTAGGTTTTAGCTTCAGTCTTTAAATTATAGAAAAATGTCAGAGCTAGTATTTCTGGCAAGTGATACTGAGACAATGAGTGTGGAATTAACCTGCTAACATAAGAAATTGATGTCCCTTTCCTTAAAGATATCCTGTTTGATATCAAAATACCATGAATAGGAATGGAAAATACCTCTGCCAAACTTTTAAGCTTTTTAAGCATTAGATTTTTCCATCATTTTGCTCATAATATTTTAATAAATGTTTATTAAACATTCTGTTTTTGTCTCAGAACGTTTAAAATTTAAGGTGCTGTTGGCCTCATAATCATAACATTATCAAATGTCACTGGTTAAGTTTTTGCTTGGCATAGAAGACAATTACTAATATACATAAGTCATTTTAAAAACACTTCTTCAGAACATTTTCTAATGACTTAATTTTTCTTAAATTCTTAAACTTTGACTTTTTTTGTTCTACTCAGGGAGTCACTGATATTTAAAGATGGCTACCTCACACTGGACAAAGTAATATATTTCTGGGACATGTGCAGAAAATTTTCTCACTTTATTTTATGGATCCAATAAGCATATCCAAATGCAGTGTAATGCACTCATGAGTTTTGATCAGTTTGTTATATATTTGCTTAATCACTACCACAGTCAAATTCAAGAAAGTTGTCACTATCTCATACCCCGAGTATTTTCTTATGACTGTTCTCAATTCATTTCAGCCCCACCCAGGACAATGGCTGAACTTCCATATATCTCAATGATTTTATTTGTTTTATTAAAATTTTAAATAAACAATTTTCTAGAGAATTCTACCTCTTGCATTTGACTGCTTTTACTCAGGTTAATTCACCAATGTTATTGTATGCAATCAATATTTAATTTTTAAATTGATAAACACTGTTACATTGATTAACATTTGTTTAGTTGTTTACGGATTTGGAGATTATCTTGCTTTGAGTTGGAGTTTTTCTCAATAAAGACTCTGTGAATATTTATGTTCAAATGTTTGTATGGACAAATGTTTTTATTTCTTTAAATACTACCTAGAAAATGAATGTCATGGTAAGTATACATTTTTGTGTTTAACTGTACATAAAAGTGTGAAAGTGTTTTCCAAAATATTTGTATAATTTTACAAACCCACCAGCCACATTCAAGAGTTCCAGTTGCTCCTCAATCTTGCCAGCATTTGATTTTTGTCAGTCATTTATTTTAGTGGCTCTAAGTGCATGTAGAGGGCTTTCATTCTAATGTTAAAGTGCTTCTTCTCTGATGACTGACATTGAACGTATTCTCATCAGCCTCAAGCTCTTCTCATATTTCACTTTATGAAGTGTTTAATGTTATGTAATGTATGTAATACATAGCAGCACTGCAATTGCTGCTATATATGTATATACAGTAAGTATTTTCTTGTAGTTGGCAGCTTGCCTTCTCAAATTACAGTGTGTCTGTATTCAGAATTTTCTGAACAGATAGTGGAATTTTCATTAAAAGGACAGAATTATCATTTAAATTTTGAAGGCTAGTGTATCAATTTACTTTTTTAAAACTAATTAATAGTTGTTCATGTATCCTAACACATGACATTTCTCCTCTATTCCTCTGTTTTATATGATTGCTTAAGACTCTGACCTACTTGACGTTAGTATTTATGTGTAATGTGATTTGAGTCAGTGCGCATTCTTTTGGTTTATGGCCATCCATTTGTAGGAGAATTATTTTGAAGACTTTCCTTTTTATCTTGAAATGCTTAGAAACTTTAGTGAAAATCAATTATATGTCAGGACTTTGCCCCGTGTTCTCTCTTGCGATATGCTGATTGAGTTGTCTTTCTATAAGGCAACATATACAATCTTGCTTACTGTAGCAAGACTTAAACTCATATACTTAATTTCTCCAAATTTATTCTTATATTTTAAAATCATTTTCATCATTTTAGATGCTGTGTACTTTCATACTCACTTTTTAATTCACTTGTCACTTTCTATTTAAAAAATCTGACTGGAATTTTGTTTGTGATGTTTAAATACATAGAGGAAAAACTGAGAGATTCCACATATTAACAAACTCCAGTTTTCTAATTTAAAATTTCCTATCTTGTGATTGGTTTTCTTTAATTTCTATTAATCATATTTTTACTTTTACTGTACAGTTCTTGACTATGTTTCAATAAATAAATCTTTAGTTTGTTCATAGTTTAGTGCTATTTCGTTATATATTTATATTTTCTATTTGGAAGCATTCATTGCTAGTAAATTAAAAATTAATTTTATATAACTGACCAAATGTGCAGCATTTTAAAACTTTCTTATATTGTCTAATACTTGTAGAGTTTTGTAGAGTTTGCTGTCTGTGCCAATTTGCCATACACATAAATAACCTGGATATTTTACAACCTCTAATCCTTGTGTTTAATTTTCTTGCAATATTAAAGTAGCTCAGGCTAGTAGTAAAATGTTGAAAGAAAGTGACAAAATAGACGTTTCCTGTCTGTTCTTAATCTTCTGAGGTAGACACAAAGTTTTTCGTCTTTAAGAATGCTAGTTAAACAGGGTGCAGTGGAACACATCTAGAACCCCAGTACCTGGAAACCCAAGGCAGAATTTCAAGATTGAGTGCTGCTGGGTAAATCAGTGAGACCCAGTATCAAAATAAATTATGTTTTAAAAGGGACATATATATATAATTCACTGCCAGAGCACTAATTTAAATCCAAAGAAAGAAAAAAGAGAGAAAGAGAGAGAGAGAATTTTGAGAACGTTAAAATGTGTACATAGACTTAAAATGTTCTGCCTATTGGGCTGTTACTGCCGTAGGATATTCTACTTGTGTGAGAAACAGTTACTGTTATTGAAACTGTCATGATCCTGTAATAAGTACTAATATTATATGATGGCACTCAAAATGTTCCTCATTTGCACAGGTCCAAGTTTCCAATTGCTATTTAGTCCTCTGCCTAAATATCTACCTTTAATATTTTGTGAGGGAGTAGCCTGCAATAAACTTTTTTAGTTTTTGATTATCTGTAAAATCTTTTCTCTCACTCACACTTTTAAGATGTACTTTTAGGATTCCTAGCTGCTGGTTTTACTTTCTTTCAAGATTTAATTTTATTTTATTTTATTTATTTTCATTTTAAGATTTCATTCTAAGGTCTTCTATCTTAGCTACTTTTAATATTTTTTGTTTAAACTAATTTTGTAGCCATTTGCTTATTATGTATGATTTCTATCATAACTTATTATGCTTTGGGTTTACTGATATTTTTGAGTATGTGGACATACAGAATTAATAAAATTATAAAAGCTCTGGCCCGTGGGTTTAGCGCAGCAACAGAAGTACCTGCCTGGCGAGCGTGAAGTTTTAAGTTCAACCTTGATACCAAAACAAAACAAAACAAAACAAAACAAAAGAAGATCTGACCAGTAATTCTTAAACACTTTGTCTCTTATTTTTGTACTTTCCAAAAGATAATTGATCGTTTCTTGCACGTTTTCATTTTCTTATTATGCATCATTTTAGGCAGTTTACAATATTATGTTTTCTTATTATCTCCCAGTTATTTAACCCAAAGAAGGTACCATTGCATATACTATACCAGTGACCTTCATCCATAGACTATGCATTTGTGGGTTCAACAAATCTAATTACAAAATATTTGGAAAAAAGTTGAATTAGTAATCAATATAGGCAGACATTTTTCTTGTCATTATTCTTAAACAATCCAACATTTGTAAGTGGTAAGCACTTACATTGAATTCTACATTTTAACTAATATAGCACTGATTTAAAATGTTTTAATGGGCAGGTGCGCCAGGGAGAGAACAAGTCAGTATCTCCCAAGAATCAGCCATGCTGGAACTTGGGGGACCAACCAAGAAAGCAAGGAGCCTTCCTTCCTGGTAACTGGTGCCAGCAAGCCACAGGCGAGCTAGGGAGAGAATAAATCAGCACCTCCCGCGAGCCTACAGTGCGCAGGCTGAGAATCATATGTTCCTCTCCCCACCCCCATTAGCAACTGGATGGTTTCGAAGTCAGCCGGAGTTGATAGCAACTAAGGTACATAAAGCAACTAAATGCTTGTATTGTTTGGCTGATTATGCTGACCTGGGGCCAGCGGTCTGAGCATCTCTTGGGAGGATGACAGTATGAAACAGAGCAAATATGGGTGATTTTCTTCTATCTTCTCTTCAAAGGCAAATATTGTTTTCACTGTTTCACTTTGTTCTGATTAATTGTATTGTTCTATTCAATACTCTGTTTTGATTGGTTTTATAGTGTTCTGTTTTTAGTTTGATTTTGCTATACCCGATTGAAAGGACAACTATTGTGAAGACAACAAGATATGCTACGGCACCTATTATTGTTATCCCAGTATCCTACTCAGAAGTTCTGTACTAATTTCACTGCATTGTCTTGATTGGCTTTGTTCCATCTTATTTTGTTTTATTTTAGTATCTTTAAAATAAAAAAAAGATAAAATGTATTAGTGAACTGCACAATTCAAATACATATGCTACACAATTTAATGCAAGGATCATTAAATTTTAAATCTGCAACTTTAAATGTTTGTGTCTGAGGTTGTCCTGGAAACAATTTCCCATGAATTCTCAAAGGAAATTCCATTGCATATTTCATCTTAGAAAGCTGATTTGTGTCTTGTAGTATCTTCCATTTATGTCATGGTGTTTATTCTTTCCTTTATTTTTGAAAGCTCTATAATAATCATTTAATAGTCTAATTTAACATTATAATCTGTATCGATTGTGTCAGATTGATTTCTCTGATTATTTTCCATTATATGTGAAAATAGTGACACTAGATAGCTTTTAATTTGCTTTACTACATTCCTAAGTAAAGACTGTTTAAATACAGACTGTGTTTTAAAATATATATCATTTTGCTCAAAATATCTTGAGGACATGATACTCAATAATAATGAAGTATTGTGATCTAATGGATGATAATGTCTAGAAAGTGCTCCTGGTGTAAGATGCCAGAGTTTCCATGAAGAAAGCATCAGTTGTGACCAGTTAAATTTGACCCAAGTTGTCCAAGAGCAGACATTGTAGTGTCTTTATCTTTATTACTCTATAACCATGGTCTTTGTAACCGAGAATCCTCTTTCTCTGGCCTTCCAAATGCAGAAGAATGCTGGCCTTCCAAATGCTGAGCTGTATAATGACCTTTCACTGAAATTTTCAGGAAAGAAAGTCAGGAATTTGAAAGAAAAGGAACAAAATTAAAAATAGTAAAACAATAATTGGTAATGTTTTACTCTATAGTATATATTGTCAGCATATTAAAACTCTGAATTGGAATTTCATCTTCATACGACCATTAATTTTTGTTTCATTAATTTTTGGTACATCCAAATATATGTTAGGTTGATGCTTTTGATAAGCTTGTCTTTTCTTTCTTCACTGCTAATCTTAATTTCTGAATCGCTAATTATAATTTACTTTTAAAGCAAGATCTTTGTCAAATTTTAGAGGAAGCTTGCAAGATGTTTATGAAATTCTTTAGGATCCCCCTCAAAGAGGGTTGGGTGAGTGGAGCCTTCATAAAAAGATTAAAAAGGCAAGCTCTCCTGTTCATCCATGAATACAGTGCTGCTGTGTCAGGGCCTGCAGGGCAGAGCATCCAGCCAGAGAAACCTGTTACTGAGACTCAAATCTAATGGAATTTTCTTTCCAAGACTTTGAACTTAATCATACTCAATATCCTTTTCTTCTGATTTTGCCCTCTTAGAATTGAACTGTCTATCCTCTGTCTAATCTTTAAAGTTGGGGAGCAAATACTGTAACCTTGTCTAGAGTCACAAATGAACACTTATAGTATAACTTTTGGTTCAGAAAAAATCATATATCTTGTGTTATCCAATCTGATTCAGCTAATATTTAGATAATAGATTCAAATAAAATTTAGATATTACTTTGTATTCTAGGTTTCACAGTCATTGATGAAATAAGTAAAACTTATAGCATTGCTGGAATGTAATGAATGTGTTTTATATGTAAGAAGATCATGGATCATAGGAGGCCAGAGGCACAATTCTGTAGACTAAATTGTGTTCCCCTCCAAATTCATATGTCATGAACTGTCTGCTAATGTGACTACATTGGAGACAGGACATTTAGGAGGTGCTTACAGTTAAATGAAGGCATAAAGATGGGGTCCTACTTCCATAAAATGATAGCCTTATAAAAAGGAAGAAAGAATTGTCTGTCTTGCTTGCTCTATTTCCACTCAATCACCAAAGAAAGACCATAGGACCACACAGCGATAAAATGGTTTTATAAGCAAGCCAGAGAACCATCACTAGAACCTGACCATGCAGGCATGTTTATCTTGGTCTTCCATTCTCCAGAGCTTGAGAAAATACATTTCTATAATTTAAGCTGCCAAGATTGTGTTATTTTGTTATAGTAACCAGATTGACTAGCAAATCTATTTTTATTTCACAATAGTACCAGTTTCATATTTAATGATGTTGTTTTATTAAAAGTTAATACTTTTCTAAATTAGTGGTTTATTAATGTTTTGATTCAGTAAGTCAAATTGATGTTTCCAATTAACATTTAAGGGTAGTGCAAGGATTATTAAACAAGTAGTCAAATAAAAAATTCAGAATCATCCCTTTCTGCTCACCTCTTCTATCCCTCACCCCAAATTTCTACATATGCTCTTCTCAGAAGAAGTCCCTAAAGATAACTCTAGTTATCATTTTTTCCTTCCAATAAATTCTTCTGGAAAAATTTCATACATATTGTGCCTCATTAGAATGTTACCTGAAAGCGTGCAGGTGCAAGCGAGCCTTCCCATTACCCAGTGCAGTTTCGCATGCCTCCCACACATCATGACATCTGCGGAAAACACAACAGGAGATGCTTCTGCTCTACGGATGCCTTCGTGACTTTAATTTAGGAATATATCTTCTGAGCGAGGTCAAGTGCTGCTCATCTGTAATCCCAGCTCTCTGGCATGCTGAGTTTGGAGGATCTGATCTTAGAGGTCAGCCTGGAAAATTTAGTAGCTTTAACAAATGACTGAAGATGTGTATCAGTCCAAAGGCTATTATTTAGTTCACCAGTGCTGCTAATAAGAAGGCAGAGGAAGGAGAGGAAGAGATTTGTGTTCTATGCAATTAAATCTTAGATCTTTGAAACATTTCATGTATACTTAGAACCCATATTTTTTTCAGGAATAGTATTATTAAGACTAACTTGTTTTTCAAACAACAGGACATTAGATGAAACAAGGTTGACAATGACTATTTTTTGTTTTTTTATGCATCTTAGCTCTTTCGTTTTAGATTTCTGTTACTGCATACCTTTGTGGTCCTACTCAGTATCAAAATTTTCTCTGAGTCCACTGATGATTACTCATCAGAACCCTTTGATATTTCTCCATGCATCTCAAAATTACACTCCCTGGCACAGCTCAGTGGTCTAACCCAACTACCAAACTACCTTTGGAGTTTCATTTTTCCATATCAGCCTTCTACAAGCCTTGTTTCCAGACCACTGGGGGGGCCATTGTCATTACCGGAATAGCTCATGTTTCCAATTACCTGACCCTAATTTCTCATGTTGCAATGTCTTCCTTTGATCCTCAACTATCAAGAATACCACAAGTACATTTTCTTCTGTAAAGCCCTCTCACTTGCAGATTAAGTAGTTTATGCCTTTGTACTCCCAGAGTATGTCCCATGTCTTTCTACCTCCCTCATGTTCTCCTGGAATGGGACATTTATATCTACCTATTAATAAAAGCAAATAGAATTGCACATGCTTTCAGTATTTGTATCCCTGTGGCAAAATACACATCACACACACACACAGAGAGAGAGAGAGAGAGAGAGAGAGAGAGAGACACACACACACACACAAATTAATGCTTTTTAAACAAAAAGTTAAAACTGCAAGTAACTTATGTTAGTTTTTAAGCAAACTTCTGTTCACTGAAAAAACATTACTCATTCTGATAACCACCAGAAGAGTCTTAAAACTCAAGCATTGCATTCCAGCTACAGCTTTAATCTTCAACTAAGCACATTCTCTGGAATCTCATGAGAGCCTATGTCTGAAATGTATTTATGAGAATTTATCACACCTGAAGTCTATATTAACATGTAGTCTCATTGAATTGCTAGATGAGAGGGTCATTTATTAAATTACTCCATTATTGTACAGTTATTTTTAAAATAAATTGAAAGGCTGTAATGGAGAAGTCATTTAGGGGTATTTGCTCTGAACCCCAGGAGTCTATTTAAGAAGTGGTCACCAAAGCTCAGAACACTACTGACTGGTGCAGGGGACAGTTACAAAGATATTGATTCTTGTCCCAGCATATTCTGTCTAGATACGTGGAATATGCACAGAAAGGACACAGAAAAATTATCAGGTAATAATATACCTTTGTTTCCAAGACACATGGTGGTAATATTGAGTTGGGACATTGTGTAATGATGACAGTCACTCTTCTGTAAGCAGAAAGATAAAAGGCATATCTCTCTCACATCCTAGTCATAGCTTATGAAGTGCTGCACTGAGGTTAGCATTGGTTTCAACATAGAGATAGTTTAAAATTAAAAATGTCACAGATGATGTCTAAGGTTTGGAATTTGTGTATTTTAGGCTGGAATTTAATATTCTAAGATGAAACTGAATTCCATAGTTTATCATATTTCATTCAATATCACACATTATCGTGAAATTACTAATAATTTACTTACAATCAAAGAGGAGAATCCAGTGTCAGTTGCAGTCTTATGATACTTTCTCTTAATGAGAACAAGTATTTTGTAAATGGGGAGGAAGAAGGAGTTGAAAGGGGTGTAAGGAAATGGGGAAAAAAACCAAGTTAGATCATGTACAGGTATGAATTCTCTATGATAGATGTGATCATTATACATACCTAAAACATACCAATAAAATCTGATTGGAAAAACAATAAAGAAAAATTTTAAAAAGGACAGTTTCATGAGGCTGTTCATTTGAATTTAGAGATACATAAACGTGAAGAAACATTTTCTTTTAGTGTGATGGACCTTGAACTTGGGGTCTGATGCATGTTAGATGAGCACTCTACCAAAGAATTGCATTCTGCAGCCACAAATGTGTTTCTTAATTCAATCATGTTCAAAACTAAGACAAGTATGTCTATTGCAAATGTGATCTTTTATGCCCCTTCTTTTGTTCACAGAGGGTAACACCGTCCTCCCAGTGTTTATCTCCTTCTTTACTCACTGGTTTTCATGCTACTTGTCAGACTTCTATTTTGATGTTGCTTCCTTTAACAAAAAATTTTTTTTTAGGAATATAGTTCAGCACTTGCCTTGCAGACATAAATCCTCAGACTGACTGATCCCTCACCGCATAGGCGCCTCATAGCTCCTGTCACAAAACTTATGCTGTCCTTGAGCATTTATTTTCTCTATCCAACAGTGAGACACAAGTTCCTCAGAGGTTGTTTTGTTTCACAGTTCAGTTCTTAGAATTTAGCACATGCTTTATATGTATCAATTGGTATATAAAAGTCAGCAGTTTAAAAACTGAAAATATTAATTTAGATATTATAAGATAAAAGGAATTTTGGTTTTATATAATATGAAATAAAACAAACTTAAAATCTATATGGAACCAGGAGAGACCTAGAAGCACTTCCAGGGAACAATGGGAAGGGAAGGAGCACCACAGTCCTTGATTTTAAGTTACACTACAAAACTACAGTAATAAAAACAGCATGGGATTGGCAAAAAAAAAACAACAAACAAAAGCAAAAACACCTAAGCAAAACAACAAAAACAGTCTTATAGATCTATGAACAGAATAAAAAATGCAGCTATATGTGCTACCTTATCTCTGACAAAGAAGCCAACCAACACCCCTGGAAGAAAAATAGCCTCTTAATAAATGATACTAGGAAACTGACTTTGCACATCCAAAGCTTGAACTTACACCACATCTCTTACCATGCACTAAAATCAAAATGGATCAAAGATATAAATGTTAAACCAGAAACACTTAATTTAATAAAAGAATAGGTAAAATGCTTGAAGACATTGGTGTAGGTAAAGACTTTATGAACAAAATTCCAGTTGCATGGGAAATATTATAATCAACAAATGGGAACACATCAAATTACAAAGCTTCACAGGAAACGACTAACAGAGTGAAGAGAATTACCTTTCAATTTTTTGGAAACATGAACAGCAGCTTACATTGTTTCTATAAGACAAAAACATTTAATGGTGCCTACAATTGCTATTTGTATTTCATAGAATTAAAAATGCCAGCTCATTTTCTTCAAAATATTGTTTTATCTTTCTTTATGGTTTTTGTGCAAAAGAAAACCACATTTTCATTCTTCTATTGATGGAAATCTAGGTCATTTCAAATATTTAGCTATTACAAACTGTGCTGCTATAAACATGGGTATGCATTTATCACTGTGGTATGATGTTTTCAATTCTTCCAGGAAGATACCCAGAAAGGGAATAGCCGGGCAAATGGAACCTCTAATTCTGGTGTTTTTCAAGAATAGCTACACTAGTGGTTGCACCAGTCTACATTCCCATTACCAGTGGAGAAGGGCTTCTTATACCATACAGTCTCTCTGGCACTTGTTAGTAGTTGATTTCTTGATAATAGCCAGTTTTTCTGGGGTGCAATGGAATCTTAGTGCTGTTTTAATTTGTGTATTTCTAATGACCAATGGTATTAAACACTTTTTCATATATTTAATTTGTCATTTAGATTTCTTTATCTGAAAAGTGTATACTCAACTCAAATGCCCATTTTTGGATTGGGTCTTTGAATTTGGTGGTCTAACATTTTCCAGTTCTTTATACGTTTTAGATAAAAGTCCTTTGTCTAAGAACAACAGGATAAAAATTTTTCCCGTTTTCCTCTGTTGGTGATTTATTTTGTTGTGCAAATGCTTTTTAATAGGTTGAGATTCCAGTTACTGATTATTTGTATTATTTATTGTGCTATTGGTATTTTGTTCATGAAATCTTCACCTACACCTATGTCTTCAAGAGTTCTGCCTATTGTCAGGGCTGAGGATATAGCTCAATGGCACTGTGCCTGCCTAGCAAGTGTAATATCCTGAGTTCAATTCCTGGTATCAAAATAAAAACATAAAAAATAAAAAAAATAAGAAATCAACAACAACAAAAGAGTTCTGCCTATTCTCTTTCCAGCAGATTTGGTGTTTCTGTTTTAATATTTAGGTTTTTGATTCATTTCAGTTTTAGTTTAGTGCATGGTAATACATATGGGTCTAGATTTAGAAGTATTTCTAGATACATGGATGCAACTTGAGACCATACACTTACGGGAGAAAAGTCAGACTCACGTGTGTAAACATCACATTATCTTCCTGGTATGAGAAACTGCAAGGATAAATAGAGACCCAAATGTATAACAGATATTGTGAAATGGGAAGAAATTGTTCAAAAGGAAAAAGAAATAAAGTGGGGGAAGGGCAAAGGAAGAAGCTATTTTAAAAAAGGATAAAATTGAAACAAAGCCTTGTAAATAAAGAGAGCATGAGGGATTGACAAGAACAAAGGGGTTTGGGAAACAGAAGCATCAAAATATATCATCTACAAGGACAAATTCCCTACGATGAATATGATCATTATGTTTATCTAAAATGCACCTATAAACTTAATTTTTTTTAAAAGTTTGTATTTTTTTGGAAAATATTATCTACCATTGTCCAAGTTAAAACAACAAAGACAACAAATAAAGCTATCATTCTAAAAATGTAACAATAATAATAATGCAATGTCGATTGCATTTTTAAAAAACATGTTGTTTTAGGAAATAAGGTTAATTATTTCTTTTGAAAGAAATTATTTAAAATAAAATAGAATTGTCAGACTAATGCTTTTGTTCTTCAGGTATGTTTATGTAATACATGTAATTATTGAATAGTTCATATAGTGAAAATGGCATGGTCTTCAGAGTGTTTTGCTTTTATTTTTGTTTGTGTTTTGAGAAAGGAGGGGTCTCTCATTGTAGTCCAGGCTGGCCTCAAACTCGCAGTGGTCCTTTTGCCTCAGCCTTCCCATTGCTGGGATTATTGGTGTGCACCACCACACCCAGATTCCTTTGGAATTTAAAGTTCTTTAATTATTCATACTAATTTAGAAATTTTGAATAAATCGGTTAACCTACGGGCATCAATTTCCAAATCTGTAAAAGAAAGGTTGTGATATGTTGTAATGTGGTCACACTGGAAGCAAAATAAGATCTATACATGAAGTGTGTGACATTTTAAAAACGCGAAATAGCAAGTAAGAGAAAATGGAAACAGTAATTTGATGGAATTCTGTGTAATATGATACCAATAAAACAGTAAGATGTCTCATTCAGACCTATTAGCTGTATATCATGTGTTTGGCTTATTTTAAAACCAGGTGAGATATTTATCAGTACTCTATCTTACACAGTGGATAGCAAACAGCTCTCATGAACAACTCTTATGAGCACAACACGATGGATAATCATAAATAAAATAGTGACAAAGTACAAGAAGAGTAGCCATATCTGTAAATAAGAAATGTGCTGCTGCTCAGCTGATGCCACCTCATCGCTGCTGATGTGTGTGAAAGCCTTAGTTTCCTCATTACACGATTTTTTCTTTAATCCTGTACTGGTATGAAAGGGCCAAAGTGACATGAAAAAGTTAAGTTCTTTCTACATGTTTTTTTTTTTTTCCTCCTGATCCAACATGTCACTTTTTTCTTTCTCATTTTTAGCATGATAGATATTTGTGTCCTTTGGGTAAAGTATTTGATTGAAGATTTAAGCTACCTGTTCAGAACTTCAGTTTTCACTGATTCATATGGATGATACCATGGCTTCCTAACCTCCCCCTGCCGTTACCTACAGTATATCCTGATGTTATAGCTATATTTTGTGTATTCTCTTATAGAAAATCTTACATGGCTGTAGAGTTTTTTGTATTTGTTTTTTTTTTCTTACTGCAAATCATTTCTGTCAATATTAAGCCATGAATATTTGTCATGATTGAACTGAGTACTTTCTTCATGCTAAAAATTCAGTGACTGTCACTGCTTGATACATCCAGGTGACAGCAGTTTTTAAACTGCTTAAACTTCAGGTCACAGATATATTTGGCTGTTTCCTTCAAGATCTTCACCTACAAAGTCATGAGACTATATCACATATTTCACATTTTTAAAAGCCCTAATGTTTTGAAAATTTAAGGGTGTGACCACAACACTGGATATACCAGTGAGTTTGTGAGTGGGTAAGTGGAGATCGATCGGGACTGTGCCGCTAACTTTGTTTGTGTTTATAGACCTCTTGTTAATACTATATTCAGGAAGGAATGTGACAAACTTCTGTTTCAGATTGCAGATGCCCAGTCTGCCAACTGGCACCACCTTCAGTATACAGAAAATTTACAATAGTCTTGATTAAGGAAATAAAGTCTTGGGCGTGTCGATATCATACTGAAAGTTACAGATTAAGGGTAGAAAGTTTAAGTCTATCAAAATGCTTTCAAATGCAAAGAAAATTATATATTTGTCATAACTACATTATTTTGTAGATTTTATTCTTGAAATTTCTCATTACAATCTATTAGTTCTTTCCTTTTTATGAAATAAAGACTCAAATAAGAGGGATGAAATTTGAGGAAATACAAAAAAGTAAACCAAGATGTTGAAAGTAATATGGAAAAAAGAAGGAGGCATTTTGAGTAATTGACATTAGAATTACACGTTTTGCTCAACTTATCCTTTTCTAAATTTAGAAAATGCATTGGAATCTACATTCCTTTCATGTGGAAAATATCAAAATGAAAATAGGGAGGAAACAATAATTTTTGAAGAAAAGAATGTAACCTATGTATATCATTTAAGTGAGGTATTATTTTTTCATATTTTCTAATATGAAAATCTGATCACATATTCACATGGTAATTAGAACTTTAAACAAACACTTTGACAATAATTTACAGTAAAAATAATTAATTCCAAAGAAAAAAATGGCCAAAATTCGGTGACTATGGGAATAAAAGGTAATGCAAAGAAGAGTAGTTTGAGAGAAGTGAAAGAAAGATACATCCCTGACACCAGAGCTAGAGGTTCTGTGTTTGAGGGGAGCAAATCTATGTAAGCATTTAACAAAAGCAAATCAGGCTCTGTCACATAATGAAAGTGTGCTCCAGCCAAATTACTTAGCTACCTATAGTCAGCACTCTCATCTGAATAGTGCATCTGGAAAGGGATAGACTTTTCCGCATAGAAACATGGAACTTTCATGGGAAATAAATGAGAGGTTTTTTTATAATAGTGACCAATACAATGTTTGACATGCAGTAAGTATTGAAATGATGTTTTATTTTTCCTTTTTATATAAACACAATAACTGCAGTGCTTCTGGAATGCTTCTGTGCAGTCACAAACTAAGTATCTTGTAGCCCTCTCTAAATTTCTAGGTTCTCTGTTCCTCACCTCCATGCCAAATTGTTTCTTTTTCTTCTAAAAAAGTCAACAGATACTCCTGGAGCATCTGTGTGCTTTTTAACCTTTTCCTCTGGAGAATTCACATGACTGTTTTCTATTCTGTCATTTTCTCAGTGACACCTACCAAACTGTGTGTGTGTTAAACTGCAGTGTTGTCTCATACTTAGGACTCTCACGCCCTTTATTGCTCTCCACTTTTTTCCTCAAATCATTTTCTAGTAATAAATAAGTGATTTATTTATTACTTGTTTTTCACTTTCTTTCTCTCTTTTTTAAAAATATGAATACTACCAGCAATGAGATAACTTATCTTCTTCATGCTATATTTCAAAAAATTACAGAGACACTAGATGCATAAGGGGTCCTAAATATATTTTGAAGCAATATGGAAATTATTTCCAAAACTTTAGAGACAAGATGTATATATTATTAGCACCCATGCAAGGATGGCTTAACACCACAGAAAGTACTTGTCCAAATGTTCAATCCTAGAAAATTTAAACTATAATATGTGTGAACTTTTGGTTTTTGCTTTATCGATTATACCATATTTTATCTAGAAGGGAAGATTAAAAGAGATCCTTAGTGGCAAAAAAGAAGTCATACAAGCAAGTAGTATTATAATTTGGAACTCCATATTTGATGAACTCTAATCCCTTCATTTCAAATTATTTGAACTATGGTGAGAAAAATGGTGAATATGTTAAAGAAAATAAGTAGTGTTCAAACTAGGATAGGGATATAATGACTTACAAGGTGAACACAATGGTATAAAAACTTTTGTAATACAGGAAAAATGAGAGGGCCATAGTGTTTATTAATGAGAATATTTTTCCCAAATCACATATTTTCTAATTGTTTCATAATTTTTGATAATTTTCACAGTTGGGGCATTGCTGTACTTTTTTTAATTTCAAAGCTATTATTTGCTGTTCCATTTGTCATATACCAGAAAATATAAGTATACAATTTAAAAGAAACTGCTTACTCTTTTTGGCTTATTGGGTAAGAACTAATAAATTGTTCTTAGTGTGCACATTTATCAATAGTAAAATTATAAAACATAGATGTATTTACTGCATAAAATTCCTCTAATGTCATCGTATACCTTATTGTCTAGGTTTGCATTCTACCATCTTATGAACAAACAACTCATCTCATAGAGAGTAAAGGCATAAGTTTGGTAGGAAAGAGACCAAAGTTTGAGAACTGCTGTCCTGTCCTGAAGACCTGAACCTCAACTATGAAACAGGATTAATTCATCCATCTGTCCTTAATAGTCAATGTTAACATTTTTTAAAAAACTATTTCAGAAGTACTTGGTAAGCACTTAATGCATTTTAGTTTTATTTTCCTTGTATTGAGATACTTGATGCATCTTCATTTGCTCTAAATTTTTCCTCCTATAAATGCCACAGTATAAGATTTAAAGCTTTATAAATGTGTTTAACAGCGCTGTTGATGTTGGTGGTCCTGTTGATGTTAGATAATTTTTCCAGATAGTCATAAAATATTTGACAGGATTAACCTTAGAGTGCACCTTACAGAAACAAGCAGAAAAATAACTAATGGAAAAGTGATTGGGAATTTTAAGAGAAACAGAGGTAATTTTTATGACTCTCTTGTGTCATCCTAAATGGATTACATCCAGACCAACATTAATTTGTGTGATTCCTCCACTGAAAGGGGAATATAGCAGATGGACTGTTATTATTCATATCCTTTGCAAACAATACCTGATACATACCACTAGTTTTACAAGTTCTTTGGGATGCATAAGTTTATACAGTATTAACTGAAACAAGCCTCTAGCATTTGTAAGTGTCTAATGTGTTATTGATAATTGGCCCATATTTTTCATCAAGATTTAAAACAAAAGACAAATGATATTGAAATACAAATTATCCCCCACTTAAGCTTCAAATGAAGGAAAACACATTGCAGAAAAATTTCATTGTTTTCTGAGCACTTTTTTTCCAGTATTTCGAGAGAGTGCAACCCAGGAGCACTGTGTACATGCACACAGGTGCAGCGAGGTACAAATTGCTACCAAGAGTTAACTAAGGGTATTAAAGAGTTATCCATGAAGTAGTTACAGAAAGATAAGATTTAAGATTATTTAGTTATCATGATTTTTTTAATTTTGCATTTTTTTTAGCTAGAAGAAATCATTTAAAAAGTGAAACAATTATTATTCTAATTTTCTCTCCAGTGCATAAAATTCCAGTACTAGCTTGGTCTATAGAAAAGTAAAGATTTGTTTTGTTTTTTTGTTTTTTGTTTTTTGCCTGAGTACTAGTACTTTGTGGAAAATAATCAGTAATGTGCTCTTGTGCTTTTTTCGACACTTTCTTTCATGGAAATCATTAGGAGGTTCCAAGCATTCAGGCTCAGAGATGATATTCTTAAAATTAGAGATTAACTGCATGTTTCATATGACAAAAAGGACAATTGTAAATATTATCATATATAAATCTTCTCATGTATTTATCTACCTAAAATTTTATTAAATTTAAAATTAATATTATTAATATTATTAGTTGAACATTTTTACCAATGGGAATTATGAGCCCATATTTTAATTTAACCAGTATTATTTTATATATTATTAATACTATATATGTATTACAACAAAATATATACTAAAATTCATAAGACAAGATTTATCCTGTTTGTTTTCCTCAACTTGCATATAATTAACAATTGTATATTTTTAAATAAAAAATCAGGATAAAGTGAAAGTCAAGTGTGTATTAATAGGCATAAGCATCTAACCTAATTCTAGAAATATTCTCCAAACTACCTGTGACTAATCGGAGATAGAACTAGGCCTTTGAATTTGTAGCTCAGTAATCGGCAGACTCAATCTGAATAGTCACACTCTGTCACACGGTGTGTAACCTGTGTTACATGTATTACACTATGTCACACTGTTCCACACTATGTTACATGTCACACTAAGTGTAAACTGCTATTTACAAGAAAAGGAGAGAGAGATCGGCTGAGTTTTAAGTCAGCTTTACGCTGAGCCGGGTGTTTCCTTAGGGTTCTTGTTAGCCATTTCTTCAGTTCTTAGTTCATTTTTGTTTTTCAAGTGTATTTTCTGATCAGAGTTCATAATAAGGCAATATGTTAACAATTATTATTGAAATTACATTTAATTCTCAGTAATTATTTAGTGAAAATCAGTAATTATTTAGTGAAAGCATTAAATGCATTAAAAACTAATTAGAAGAGTTAAGCTTACTTTCATAAGGCGTAAGCTTTGTGCTGTCTGTCTTTGAAAGAAAAGTGAGGGATTCTGGCTTACAGATACAGGATAAGACTGGCAATCACGGGTTCTAATGAGGAGCCCTTTAGTCAATCAGGTCACCAGAATTAGTCTCCTGCGGTGGTTTTTCAACAAGGTAGTTTATGTTCTCGCAGCCTTGTGGTGAAGGATATTTTCAGAACGCAGCCTGAAAATAGGTCCGTGGGCTGAGGAGCGGGAGGAAGGTTCACACTGCAATTACAATGCAGTTCCAGACTCTGCTCCAAGGACATGAAGTTGTTCTAAACCTGTGGAGGAAAACCTGTGTGTTCCGCAGCAGATGGGGAGTGGGAGGGAAAGATGATTTCTTTCCTTGTGTGCTCATGTAACTAATATTGCTTGGTTATGCAAAACCAATAAATGTGTTTGGGAGCGGAGTGGCATTGAACTGCTCACGCGACTACTTGCAGGAGTGGGTCAGCCGCCTGCTGCTTTCTATACTACTATTGTGTAGTTTCAGAGAAGAGGCAGCAAACTCCAGGTGAGTTCACTTCAACTGGGAAGAAGCAAAGAAGCAGAAGCGTGGTTTGAATGGAGAGCTAAAAGCAAAGATAAGCAGTTTTCATTCCAGAGATTGCTGTGACCCCTCATAAGTGAGACAGCAGTGTGAAGCCAAACACTAAAAAGTAAGCAAGGCATTTTTAAAAAGTTACCAGTGCTCTTCTTATGCCTTGATTTCAGTCGTAGTACTTGAAATGCAAGTTCTCTGCTGCCTCGTTCACTGCAATCTATAATTAGAGCTTCTCATTATTAGAGCAATAACTCAGGATTCAAATAAACAACTCAGGATTTTGACATTTGTGGAAAACAGAACTGAAAAATCATTACAAGAAAATGAATGTTAAATACCTATAACTGAAATATGATCAACTTAGTCACCTACTGAAGAAAATGAGTAATTACATTTGTAAAAGCAAATTACAAAGGGGAAAAAAAACAGCCAGCTAAAATACAGATAAATCACTCTTTTATCCCATTGTTGAGGCACCGAGCTTTGGGGCTTCATCATTTCAGAAATTTGAGCCTCCTGAGAAGTGTTTCTTGTCAGCAGAGAGTTAGCAAGTTAAAGCAGATCGTGTTTTGGATTATTCCATATATCTCTACTATAAATAGGATGCTTTAAAAAGTGCTGTTCTGAAAGTGAGCTAGTGATCAGATGTGGCAGACTACAATAATGACAGACTGCCGTACAAATAAGGGGAAGGCTTTTCATTCTGGATGGACAAATCTTGATGAATTCAAACTAGAGCCAGTAATCTTCAGTTTAAACTAGCCACTTAGCTGGTAAAGGTAATGAGTTGTCATGCAGCTTATTCATTTACTGCTAATCACCAGGATTCACGTATTTGAAATCCCTAGCATTGAGAAACCTGTAAGAGGATTCATGCACGTGCTCTACTTTATGCTACTGATTTGCAAAACAAAGAAGCTGATAATAAGGTGAAAGATTTAACTGGCTCTCCTGCCTCCTCCTCTGAACTGATTGTTATTCGTAAAGAAAATCTCCGAAGCCTGTGGCTCCCACAGTGTGCTGAGCAGCCTGGCACTGGTTTGAGGATGGCATCCTGTGTCAGAGATCAGAAATCAGTCAGTTAATAGCTCTGCATTTAGAATTGTCTAACATTTTTTTTTCTCATTAAAGGCCAGTTTTCTAACAAATAAAGTCATTTTCCCATCTTTGATATATTGCAGACTGGGTAATTCTTTCAAAATAGCAGTATTTTAAGTGATTTCTTTTTAAACTAAGATAATTTGCTAAATATTTTATGCATCACATCACTTCATAATTTACATTTATGTAATTCAAACCCAAGAAACATAAAACAATTCTTGCAAGTCTTTACAGGTTTGGCTGTTATTTTACAAGAGCTATGTTGTAATAAGAATTTGTTTTAAAAAAATACAGTGAGTTTACCTTACCTCCCCTGTCACAAAGATTAAACCTGTGCTGTTTGCTCCTGTACACAAATTATTGTAATTATTCCAAAAAGAGAGCTCATATACTTCACACTTGCATTTTTCCCTTACTTAAAAGTGAGGGGATTTTTAAAATCACATATTAAGACATGAACAGTTACAAGTAGCTGTATTGCTTCAAATTTTGAAAATGTAAAGTTTCAATTATGCAAAAATGAAAAAAAAATAAATTTCTGGCAAAATAAAACCTGAAGAGGAAGATTTAAAATTGACAAAGAAAAATGTTACTTTATTAGTATACTTATGTACAGTAACAAAACATTCTCTTTTTTTGAAAAAAAAATGAGCCAAACTGTTTCAGGGACCATGGCTTTTAAAGGTGGGGGCTGGAGGGAAATGTGGGGACAAAAGAAAGAGGGACAGAAAGAGAAAGGGAGGGAAAGAAGGAACAGAAACAAAAAAGAATTTTAAAAATGTGAAAAAAGGCTGGGAAAAAAACCACTTTTATTATTCCAGTATTCAATAAAGAATCTCATTTTCTAGACAGTTATGGACCTTTTACTGTCTTAAAAAGATGATTAAAACATTCTGATAGTTCATGGTTTATCAAAACCTCAGACACATGAACCAGGAAAAAAAAAGAAGAAAATTACATTTGCCACTTTTCTTCCTCCATCTACACAATTCTTCTCTCTCCTCCTCCTACACAGCTTCTGTCTCCAAACTCATGTTTCAGTTACATAATCTGTCCGTTGTGAAGTAAGAACATTTCCACGGCAGTGTCTCCCTGCCTGCCTGCAGGGTGCACGCTGCATTGGCTTCTGCGGCACCCAGTCAGAGCCTGTTCACTCCCTACAGTCCCTGGTAAATAGCATCACTGCTGCTGCAGCAGGCTCCAGTGCAAAACCAGAAACAACAGCAGGGGCTGCATCTGTTAGCAGGGAGCAGAGTTAGGAAGTGTGGGTGACTCAGTGACAACTCTATTGATTTTTTTCCCCTTTCTTTTTTCTTCTTTTTGAGTGAGGATATGATGTAAAATCAGTGCCTCAGCAGTGAGAACCTCATGGCAATGGAATTTACAAGTTGCCATTATTTTTAGCGTCTGTTGTGAAATGTCATGTGAAAATTACTAATAAAGCCACATTGTTCATTTATAGTCCACTATCTGAAGGTCCGACAGCTGCCATGATTCAATGTGAAGCCAGGACTTACAGTTATTTTTCATTTAGTTTGTAATTAGTTTCTAAACCGATTTGAAAAAGTTTTGGGTTTTTTAAAAATTTAATACAATCACATGTATTCTAGCAGTGCTTGCTTTGTTCTCTAAAGCTATTACTCAGCTCATTTTAGCCCTGTAAATGCCTAAAAAAGAGAAATGATGCTTTGAATTTTGTGTCGGTTTACTTGAAGAGTGATTAGAGTATTATATTGACTCTCAATTTTAGAAACTAAATTTTAAATGCCATGGTTTTCCAGTTTGGACTGAAAGCAGCTACTGAAGAATTAATAGGAAAGTCAACAGAAAATCCCACTTCTTTCAGGGATGTTGTCCTGTGCATCAGCCTTGATGATACCATCATCATCATCATCATCATAATCCTCAAGAGCAATCTCCTCAGTCATACCTCATTCTGTTCAAGAAGGCATTTTTAGCCAATTAGCAAAGCTAACACATTCATTTTGTCTATAAGTCAGTCTCTTCAAGGAATCATATTTCTTTAAAAGGAAGTTACTTCCCTGCTTTTGTTGAGTGAACGGTCCCTTTCAGAGAGTTCCAACATCATTCACCAGCGTCTTTCCGATTCTCATCATTGGCTTGAGAGAATGAGTTGGTGACCAAGAAAACTGTCATGCACTTCTCTCATATCACTGCTGTGCATTACCCAGTGCACTAACAAAAATGTTTCTGTTATTTTAGAAGAGGTGAAGGCATTTGGGAAAAGAAACCTGTATATTCGGAGAAATACCCCCATTTTATGCAAGTTCTCTAAGAGGATGTTTAAAACTTGTGTCAAAATTCCACTATGATGAATTTGTGTTCAGAGAGACAACAAACTGTATTTAAATCTCATTGTGCCACTAGGAATAAACATACTCAAAAATATTCACCTTTTAATACTCTTCAGTGCAGTTAGAGAACTACCATAGAAACAGCAGACAGAAAGGAGAGAAATTAGCATCTGATTCAGGGCAACGCCAGGGAGTTGTACTTGCCTCCCTCTGCCTGAATTGGTCTCCATTCTAAGCAAATAGAGCATCTACACAGCCCTGTGCATCAGCACCTCAGGACCTTAAGGTAATAACGAGGAGCTAAGGCTCCGGAAGTATAGTCCAGTTAATTTCAGGGTACGTGAACATGTCAGGACCATGTTATGGTCAAAATGTATGGAAGCTGTGAGAAGATGCCATGCGCGGCCTGAGAGTTTACAGATGGCTGCGTGTGGAGCTTAACAAGCACAGTGCTTGACGTAGGTAATCAGAATAGGGGCAAATGAATAGCACGGATGGGACAAGAAAGGAAAAGTTGTACTTAGGATGAAAGAGGCACTTAACTGGACCGGGTGAATGAATAGATGGGTGAAAGGATGGGTGGATGGGTAGGAGGAAGGAAGAAAGGATGGATGGAGACACACATGCATAGATACATATAAAACTAAACGTCAGAAGTTTAGTTTTCAGACTGACTCAAAAACAAGAAGATAATTGAATGGCATATAAAAGTCATACTGTACTATTGTACAGAAAATTGATAAAAACCCAGAAATGTACTTCACTTGTTCTCACCTTGGTCTCACATGTTTTTGAATCTTCTTTTTGTATTTCATTCAAGTCCCGGATCTGATTCTTCATACAATCTAGCCACTTTTTCCTAATCTATTCATTCATGTATTTATTTGATCATTCATATGGTTAATTCCCTAAAATAATTTTATGCAGTACTTTTATATATGTATATACTGAATATAATGTTTAAATTACTATGCTGTTCTAATTTTTTTAGAAAGTATTATGTAATATTTTCCACTATTCTTAATGTATTTTTTTATTTTGACTCTTAAAAAGTGCATATTTCATAATTTTGAATTTATGCTATCACACTGTATTCTATATATTTTTATTTAATATCTTATTTTGACATTCAGCCACTATTTAGTATTGTAATTTGTCTCTTATAATATGATAAATTGTTACTTTCCCCTCTAAACTCTTGATGCTGAATTATAAAATAAAAAATAGGTGTGGATGAAATTTGACAGGTAGGTTGAAATGAATAAATTTTTAGTCTTTTCTTTTTCTTCCCCTTTTAAAGAGACATATCCAAACATGTAGATATGATTATACTGTAAGCATCCTAATAATTTTAAGAATAACATAAGTCAAAATTTAAGTAATAAAAAGTTTAAATTTTGAGAGACAGAATGATGTAAGATTAAGTGTTGGGCATTTTTCTGGTTTACTAAGAAAAAATTTTATAAATTTATAATTTTTTAAATTATTTTATAATTTAGAAAATTAATAATTGCCTCCTAAATAGCTTTCTAAACTAAAAAATATAATTTTGCATTTCCAAAGAATATGAAAAAATCTGTCCTTTGGTCAACATCCCTACGCCCTGCAGAAAGAAAGCAGGAGTAAAAGGTTTACAGCCAGTGTCCTAGAACCCAGAGACCAAAATCCTACAGGAGACATTAAGCTCTCTAAGGCAACAGCAATGTTAAGACATTCATTTGGTGAAAATTATTTCAAAATTCTTCTGTTTAATGACTTCCAGAGGCTGAATAACTTCATACAATGTCAAAAAGTCATGAAGTATTTTTATCTTTGAGGGGGAGCCATCTAAACCTCTTCTCCAGATTCCCACAGTACCACTTGTCCTGCTTTCGTTTGTTTCTTTGTTTGCTGTGATTTGTTTGCGGCACAGTCTCACTGTGTCATTCAGGCTAATCTGGAACTCACCGTGTACCCCAGGCTGGCCTCAGACTGTGTCAATCCTCCTGCTTCAGCCTCCCCACTGCTGACAGTACAGGTACGCACCACCAGGTTGGCTTACTTGTCCTGTTTAGAACCATAATTTTGTGGCTTTCTTGATTACTAAGACTAACTTTAACCGGAAAGCCTTTTGATCCAAAGGCATTTGGAAAGCTGCATTGCTATTGTGAATCTGCCCGCATTGTTTAACTTCAGTCTGGAAGAGAAACAATCCTGGTATTAGGACAATAAATAAATCTTACATGGCAGCCTTGCTGCACACAAACCTCCGGAATTCTAGCCTGTGGTGCCTGTGAAGTTCATCTGGTGGAGGAGGTGTTAACCGCATTGCCAATTCCCCACTTGTGAGGATGTGGATAATTCATGACAAGTGTCCAATTGTCATCTGAAAATAGGGGACTTTTGGAGCACTATGTGTTCCTATAGTAAATGATTAATGTGCATTTTTCTGATCTTGACAGATTCCAAAAGAAGAGCAGATTGCTACCCATAAAACTAAGCAGCATCAATGCAGAATTACTGGAAGAATCCAAAAGCCTTTGCAGAAGTCCTGCGCTTACTTCAATGTTTTTCAAAAACCAGCTATTTAAGAGGGACCAGGGTCAATATAAATGAAATAAATGGAGGCTTAGATAAAATATGTCAGAAAATTTGCTGAAAGGTTATTTTAAGGTGGCCTGTTAAAAACAATAATGGCCCATTAGGCTGTCTTGTTAAAGGCATTAAAGTCACAAGTACAGTACATGAGTCACATGGGTAAGATTTTCTAGGTTTTGTATAAAAACTTCAGTATTGAATTTCTGATAAAAGTAAAATGTTAGAGGTTTTGTGTATATTATCATAAATGTTGAATTTAAATTATAGGGAGAGGAGTAAGTGAAATATATAATGCCTTACAAATGTGATATTAAAATGATGCACATTATAATTTATTTCACAATTAAGACATTGATATATTTTTCTTTATAATTAAGAATACATTTACAAAATTAACTACTTTGAAGGCAGTCATAGATGGTCTTTTTATCACAGGCATTAATAATTTTTTTGAAACAAAATGTTATATCTTTTCAATGACAAACATAAGATACTAAGTAATGTAGGACCTAATGATGTATAATAAATGGTCATCTCACTGTTCACTGTGGAGTAAGCAGCTGGTGTCTGTAGTTGTGGGATGAATTCACATGAGCAAAACTTTATTTGCTTCATTCATTGCTTAATATTTATAGCTTAGGACAAAATCTAGCGCATAGAAGATTCTCAGAAGTAGTTGTTAAAAGAAAGAACCATTAAGTCAGTGATTTGGAAATTACATTGAATAACAAATTCTTAAACTTTTCTCTTGCCTTGATTTTGGACCCTATACCCTAAGTTACTAATTTAGTTCCTGTATGAAATTTTATATTACTTTACTATAAAAAAACTTTAATTCACTGTGAGCTGCTAATGATAAATAAAATTTAAGGATCATGAAATTCATACATTATTTGATTAAGAAACAAATTTTTTGACTTTTAAAAATGTTTAATTTATGTATTTACTTTTTGAATATGAATGATATAGCATCAACAATGACAAATGATGAAGGATAGATACAGACATTTTTCATCAGATACACAAATCCGTAACACAGAGCTAAAACTGAGAAAACATCTATAATTGGATGCCGCTTTTTTAAGTGAATGTATCAGATATATCACATGAAATTTGTTTTGCTTACATTATTTATACTGCTGTACATCACCTATTCAATTATACTCTGAATGTGTTTCATTGTAACTCCTTTCATCATTAAAATTAACTGAAAAAACTCTTCATTTTCCACTCAGTAGTGATCAGGAGTTTAGAACGGAGCTGACCTAGGAGCCCTGTGCAGGATGCTGTGTCCACTCTGAGCTGGACGATGCAGACGCCAGGCTTCAGCAGGGGAGGGCTGCTCAGAGAGAGAGAAAGAAACGAAACAAAAAAATAGCCAGAGTATGGCAGAAGACTCCAGATGCTCGGTTTACAGATGTTTTGATTACAGGAAACTCATATAAATGATAATAGTGCGCGGAACTTGATGTGAAAGAAGCGCAAAACATTTGAGATCACAAAATGCACATCTGCATTCAGAAAGCCGTGGGTGAGGGTACTGAAAACAGCGGTAGGCAGCTGTGCGACTTAACCCTGTTGACCAGCTCGCCATCCAGTTTACATGTTTTGGCTGACCTGGGAAACCTCAGGGCTTTGCCTGGTGACACGAGCTTTAGGAAAGCATGTCATTTGGCTTCTCTGCAGTTATCCGGCTTCTCTCTTGCCACTAACTGCTGGATTTCAGCAGAATTTAGTTTCAGTGCGGCAAGCAAATGCAGGGAAATAATCTGAAGCTACATAGCTAAAGCTTCTGAGGCACCCACTGCAGTTCTGGTCGCTGGGAGGGAGGAGGACTGCCACCCAGTGTTTCTACAGTGCCTGAGTCAGGCAGCTTCAAAACTGACACGAAAAGCAGGGTGAGCAGGGAAAAGAAAAACTCCCTCTCCTTGAGGGGAAAAAGAGAATTCTGAAGTCTTGAGAAGACTTAGGTATAGTAATTCCCTATTCCAAACATACAAAAGTCACAAGCAGCCTTATGCTTTGGTTTCTAGACACCTTTTTGAGTTTAGCACAATGGGGAGAAGAAAATTGGAGGTTAGTGAATCCAGTGGGGCAAAAGGTGAAGAGGACTAAATTTCAGTCGAGACAACAAGGGAAGTACAAAGAGCACTGTTTCTCTTTCATGTGCTTTGATCCTCTTTCCTGCTTTACCCTTAATGAATACTTTCTCAAAACTAAAAATAAAACACTGCATTCTATTAAACCGTGCTCTTCCTCCCTGGGAATTCTAAATGGGTGAGTTTATATTTCTCATCTATGCACAAGACTGTGTATTTTCATACATACGGTTTATGAATATATATATATATATATATATATATATATATATATATATATACTTCTTTTCTTTTTGCTTGAGGTCAGGCAGTGGACAAGGGCAAGAAGAAAAGGAGTTTAATAGAACCCCAAAAAGTAAATGTTAGATTCTCTGAACTGCTCTTAAAATTCTAAGACAGACTCTGACCAAACAAGTGGGAAGTATCAGATTGATCCTGATGGTCCACACATGGTGTGAAATGCAGAGGAGGGGAAGCCAAGTGGATGTTTACAATCCTTCACCTGTTGTTGGAGAGAGAGCCCAGCCCACAGCCCAGCCCCACGTGTAACCCCTGGAAGGTAGGAGATTGAGAAAGACACTTCTTAAGGGAAGGATAAACATTTCATGACAACAGTTAATGGGCACCATGTGTGTATGCTCAGAGTAAAACTTGATTTTTCATGTTAGATAATGTGGCCATACTGTCTCATGGTATTTTAACTGGGGAACAATGAAATAAATGTTCTGCTTTATGCTTTGATCTATTCACATGTGTATGCCTTACAGAGGCCACACATTCATGGCCTCGTAGTTCATGAAATATGTAGTATTCAGGGCTGATTCAACATTTCCTGACGCTAGCTGCAGCTGTCTTAGTTGTAGACAGGGCTCTCACTGTGGTGGAAGGATGCTAGTATATACATGGTCAGTGACTGCACATTACAAATTAACTCTCTTCAAGTAAATAGTTGAATCATTTTAATAAATACATGATACTTGTAGGCACATGTCACCTTTTCTCCCCCACTGATGGCTTTGATTACTTTGACAGATTAAGATACGCTAATGATACAAATTAGGAGGAGAAAAGAATTAAAAGGGTGTTTAAGTCTGATGCCAGGCTGTCAATTCCTCTATAATGCTGCTAACTTACAGATAGATGATTAAAATTGTTTCGTTTAGGAATTTTGAATATTTTAATAAGTGAATGGCTTTCTGGAGGAGGAAAAAAGAAAGAAAAATCTGTGCTAGTTAAATTAGACATCCTCATTGATTTAAAATTAGAACTGGATTATTCTTTAAGTGTGATCTTCCTGCATTACTACAAAAATTTACATTTTTCTCTCACAGCTTTACTTAGTGTTCTCTTTAATTCCTTACATTCAGTGTTATTCATATATTTTCTTTAAATGCAATTTTATAAAGATCAGTGGTCATTCATTTCTAAATTCATTTCTAAAGCAACTACTTCCAATCATTGTGCTAGATCCTGTGATTAAGTTCTAAATATATAAAATAAGATTTTTGTATTGAAAGGGTAGACAATTTAGCAAAAAGTAATTGGAGCATGTAAATAAACCTTGTGATGAACCTTGTGAATACCCAAATAACATACACCTAGTATTTTAATTGCATGGAGGTAATATGATACTTGGATTTTATAGTCAGACAGCATATATTCATCACTACATAACTATACCTACCTTGAGATAAATATATAATTTATTTGGGTTTCTATTGTATTATCTATTGGATGGGAATAAAAATTATATGTATATATATATATATATAATTTGAGAAATGAGCAAATATTAATTGAAATTATAAATTTGAATGATTTTGGACATGGCAGGAAAATACCAAATGTTTTAATGATAAGCAGTGTTTAAGCCAAGGATCAAACATCTCAGTGGTTAAATCAATGCTTTTTGCCCATTGTACCCTTTAAATAAGAGATTGAAGTCAGACACTGTAGCCTAGTCATTGCTATATTCTTACTAATTCAATGAGAGTTGAATAAATGTTTATTAAATAGACAAAGGAATGGGTGAACATTTGATAAATTATTTTAAAAAATCATTATTAAACTCTCTAGCAGGATCTGCATGCTCATCTCCATGAGATGGCAACTTTTGTGTGAAGATATAATGTTAGAAAGCATGCTATAGGACCACAAGACAAAATAGGTCCCTATCTAAACTAATAATCCAAATCAGTTCTGGAACTCATGAAAATTACATGGTGATCATATTATAATTTAGTACAATGCATGCTTAGGAAATAAAAGCCTGAGGAAAGTTCCTATCGAGGGGCTTCTGTCTGTAAAACAGGTGTAATCTCTCCCAGCAGCCTAGTGCCCTTCACTGGGTAAAGCTGGAAATGGTACTGGCAAAAGGACACCCTGCACGTCAGAGCAATCCCACACCGGTCTCTTCAAGAGTCACTTCAACGTCGCGAACTTCACGTTCACTGTATATAAATATGAAATGAAGGATTCATAGACACCAGTTTCTCCTAAGTGTGAAACTCAGAGCCATTTCATTTAGGTTCTTTCTGTGTCTGAGTTTTGGAGGAATGTGTTAGTTTCTCTTAGCAGAGTTGAAAGGCTGTTAAAGTACATGAAGAGAACTTGGAGCCAAAAGCTGAAGACACTAACAGCCCAAGAGCTCATATTTATGTGATGCTTTAATTAAGTATAAGGCTATTCCAGGAAGTCACTGAAAAGAATTTAGCTATTTTGAAGCCTCATAGTTTCCTGGAGAAAATGTAAGGGAACTTCCTTTGTTGGACAAGATCCGTATTTAAATTTTTAAAATAAAAGAATGGTACTCTGATTCAATAAATTATTATTTATAAAGCTTTCAAATGGTATGTCATCATGGGTACTTTTATTCATTTCAGTATACAGTCCAGCAGGCACAGACACATGTGTGATCTCAGTGTTTCTCAAACTGGACAGAAAAATATGTGTTGAAAAACTTTTCTGTACCTCCAAATTTGCTCTTCATCCTGCCTTCTGTCTCACTGGGCTGATCTATGTTGTGTATAAATAGATTCTTTGGATTATCAGAAGAAAGGAAGAAGGGTGAAGTCACAATCTTTATCTGCCTGATTCTCTCCTTGTGAAACTGCCTTCCTTGTTTTGGTATCTGCTCTACTACAGACTTTTGCTGTTGGCAAATTCTTCAACTCTTAGTGTGGAAAAGCACCCCATTTCCTATACTGCCTTTTTCAGGTGCACCACACGTCACACACTCTTTCCTAATTATCACTGTCTGAGGTAAATTTGGATCAAGGTGTCTAATGGGCATGCTATTTACCTTCAGGTAGCTGCAAACCAAGAAGCTCATTGTGAGCACCTTGCAGTTATTTCTTCAATCTATCTATTATCTATCTATAGATAGATATCAATATATCTATTATGATAAATAAGTTGCACCATATAAAAATATGAAGAAGTTGAGAAACAGAACATGCTTTTATATATCTTTCAATTAAGTATGAAGCTATATACCCCAGCAGCAGAACCAGATTTGAAACATGAAGGGATAATTCACGTTTAAGTTCTGTCCCTTACTGTATGAGACCTTAAATAATCTATTTCTCTGAAATTTTTATTTTTTCTTTTGTCTAATAAAACTACTTCCAATAATTACATCTGATAAAGTAGATAATTTAAATCATTATTAAGTATTCCATATGTATACAAACATTAAACTCTATTTCAAGTTTTGAGGACAAGAAGATGCTGTCATCATGAAAAGATGTAATTATTAAATACTTTCAAAAACACTTTGAAAAAATAAAAGCTTGTCCACACTAACTCATACTGTCTGATTCTATGTGAAAAGTAGCATCAGCATAAGATGCAAACATTAACATTTCATTGGATAAAGAGTGATTAAGAACAGTTTTCCCAGAGGTGAATTTAAAAGCAGTGCTACAAAGAGAGAATAAACTCCATAAATCTTCAGAATCAGGATGTATTTTAGAGAATTCCTAAGTTCATACCTTTTTAGAAATTGAAAAATTAAGTAAATTGTTTCAGCTACCTGGGTCTACTAAATTGGATTAAAATATTCTGTTTGGATACCAAAGACATCCTTTAAGGCTTTGTGTTGCTGCTGGCAAAGTTCTCATTAAACAGAATTTTAAATGACCTCTGATGAGAACAGTCCCTAGGAAGTAAATGATTTAAAACAAGCCCAAATATTCTTCTTGGCCTCATTTATCCAATTGATACAAATTATTTATTTGATGATATTAAGTACCATCTTTCACTTAAATGAGTCATAAAAACAGCATCTTCAGAATATCTATCTATCTATATCACTTTGACCTAATGATGATAATCCAAGAGGAAGTTAACAATAATAATAATAACATTTTATACTCAAAGAGTGCTTCAGCAGATGGCATAACTGACTTTTATGTGTTAATTTTTTTGAATGATCAAAATCACAATAAGACAATGTCATGCATACTATAAAACCTGTTATTTCACAGACTAGGAAAGAGAAACATGGAAAAGCATATTTAGATTAGACAGCCAATAGAAAGAGATATGAAACTCCAAAACTATAATTTTACCCATTGATTGTCACAAACAGTGTATTTATTTTATATTTCCCCTGAAAAATTCTTTCTAGGATCCTTTATAGAGCAACCAATTCCAGGATTGGCCAAAGTAAAACAATAAATGTCATATTCTAGACCGGGGTGGGGGGAGACTCCTTAACAATATTTAAGTGTTCTTTTATTATTTTCTACAAGTCAGCCTCTGTTTTAGGCCCTGACAGTGAGAAGTAAAGGAAGCTAAAAGTATCTCATCAGCCTCTTCGCAGTCATGAAAAACCGACCAGCAAACCAAAACCCAGAGTGCAATAATAATGTAATGGTTATGAACATAAATTTGGAAATAGAAGATACAAATTTACATCTCTTTCATATTCTACCAATGCTCTAGGAAGAGTTTTATTCTTTCTTTTACCATGAGCTACGTCCTCAACACAGTTTATTTTTATTTTAAGACAAAGTCTCACTAAACTGCCCAGATTAGAATCAAAATTACCATCTTCCTGGCCCAGCTTCCCAAAGTGGTGGGCTTCAGGCGTGTGCCACTTCATCTGGCTGGAAGGCTGTTTAATTACTACGAAAACTAGGTTGCTCAGTTACCAACCAGGCATAATGATATTTAATCCAAGCACAGTTATCATATTCTATGAACAAAATTTTATGAAGATCTTAGCATAGGGCTTATAGTGGGTGGTTGGTAGAACAGCTATTTTTAATGGCATCACAGATGAATGTACAAAGTTATTGGAGTGGGTAGGGGTGGTCACACATCCACACACCTCCAAATTTCCCCTTGCAGTTTATCACTTTGATTCTTTTCTGTATTTCAATCATCTCTTTCAAATACAATTTGATCCCAGAAGGTTATTAAGCTAATTAATTCAACTCCTATAAAAATCCCTTCACCAGGCTAATCATTGTACTATTTCTTAACTTTTGGACTTACAAATCCTCTTAAGGCAACTCTGTTTTATTGATGGCATTTGGTCATTGTCATCTGTATACTTTGTATTGATTTAAGAAAGGACATCTGACCCAGTTGGTTCAATCGAATGTTCTGGTGAATTCTGAGAATGAAGCCAATCTGGGTCTAATCCTTGACAAGAGGATGGATGAATGTGAGGTCTAAATCTCCACAGTCAAAATTTCTCTACTGTGAGACAACGCAGTCTTCGCACAGGGCTGCCTCCCAGCAAGGTCTGTTGAGTGGTGATGCCACACGAGTAGTGAAAGCATGTCACTCCTGATGTCCAGCTTAGCCTGAATCTTCCAATTATAGTAGCTAAAACAATCAATCAATTAAAAAAATCCCAGCCCTATGTACAGTGTTGAAGCCTTTTTCTTTCCTAGCCCTAATAGATAGATTCTGGCTCCTTTGTTCTGGAGTAAGGAAATCAAGCAGTGAACATATTTGTCATGTGCTCAAAGGTAAAAGATTAAGTTGAATCCTCCAGGTATAGTGCCAGCCAGATCTGGAGCCAACCTCTAACTTTTGGCATTAAGGTTATTCAAACCTGTAATAGCTCATAAAATTCAATTTTAAATGTTTAATAATGGGACTAAGTCTCTAAACAGTATTTACTAATATTTAGACAATCAAATGCTGTCATTCACATCTCAGTCTGAGGTGTTTTTCCCTTTGCTGCTGAAAATTGAAGTGAATACAGTAAAATGACTGTCAAATAAATTATTTTATTTTTAAAACTTTCAAAATTTTTAGACAAGCCTGGCTTATTTCTAAGGGTCCTTAGTATTTTGGTTTTTGTTGCCCTTTCTCTAACATGAACATATTAGTGGTACTGTGAAAATGACCTTATCTGGCTTATCCCCAAAGAATCTGTTGTTGCTTGTGTTCATATTTATTTTCCCCGAAGTATCCTAAATACACTGAAATAAAACTCTAGCACAAGTCGATGCACATAATTGTAAAGGTTCTGGTATGAATTTTTTTAGTTAAACACGTCAGGAAAGAAATATATAACATATAACAAAGTGGATGCAAACACTCATCAATCAAGTGCTGCCCGCCACTTCAGTGCTGCTGGAAGGGTCCTCAGAGTGACAGCACAAATGCATGCTGGCAGGCCAATCAAAGCTTTGGAAATAAAAATAAAATGTTTCATACTGGCCCTTCAACTCTCTATGGCTATGACAGCTCAGTTGAAATTTCATTTTTTACACTAGTTTTGAATTTCTTTATTAAATCATTTTCACTTTGACCCTTTGGCTGTCACACACAAACCGGTGCTGGAGAGGGGAGGGAGATATAGAAGGGCATGAAAATACAGAGTGAATATGTATCATGTGCATGTACCAACTCCCCACGATTAATGTAACTGCTACATACCACAGACATGTACTAAAATAGAAAGCAAAACACAAATTTACAGTAGTAGTGTACCTAGAATCTCTGCAGAATGGTATGTTTAGACATATTTGTGATGTACTTCAATGCATAATGATAACATTGGGATTTTTATTTTTTGAGACAATAAGCTGAGTAATTACAATGTGAAAAATTATTTTAAATCCAAAGAAAGAAACAAAGAAGCAATTTTCTCACTACTATTGTGCCAGTAGGTTGTAGTTGTTTTTCAAGGTTATATAAAGGGATAAAGGACAGAAATGGCTAAAATTAGCAACTACACTCTCCTTAATTTGTCATATTCTGAGAAGCCCAAATGCTAGTACAAATTTATCTCCAGTAGGATAATATTCCTTTATTGCTTCAATCATAGATTTGCCATCTTAATAACAAAGGTCTCAACATGATTTGTAAAGTTTTAGATCTGCCATTGGTCTAGTTTGAAACATTTGAAGCATGGCAGGGAAGGGAAGGATCTTATTAATGCATAAGGATGAATGGAAATTTCCATTTCAGTTTTCATTTCAAGCTGGAAAAAGGATATATTCTAAGAGACAGAGCAACTGAACTGAATTCTTCCTTGCACCCAGCATTTCTCTTGAGGAAAATATCCTTTTCCTTTTTTTCCTAAATAATTCACAGATTGCTTTGTGCACAGGCCAAAGCAGGTCAGAACAAAATTCAATTACCTCTTACCATGATGCTTGCCTCCTACAAGGGTATGTTTTGGGTATGAGGTTAGCTATCTTAATAATATGTGATGGTTAAATGCCAAACAGAGGATTATAAAATGTAGGGGTCAGGAAAATAACATCCAATATCCCATATGTTTGATTTTATTAAAAAATGTATGCTCATTCTTACCTATCCATCATAAGTCTTGATTAAATCCTTCAAAAACTGCCTTTTTCTGGTGGTTGTCCTAATTATCTGTGCATACACGCAGATCACAAACCATGTCCTGTGTCACATTGGGTTTCATCAATATGTCACATTGTGTCCTGTCACTTTATAAAGCACAGTGTGACAGATGAGGCTCCAAAATGAGGCATTACATTATCTCTTGGCATCATAAACTATGAAATGAAATAGGTTTCTCAACTGATTTTTTCTATTTACATTTGTACATACCCTATGGGCTTTCTGTATGATAGTTAAAGTTCATTAGTGTTATATAATTTTAAAGGTATATTCTTCTCAATATATATTGACCTTTTGTTATATATATTTCCATTTTTAAGCAAATACAGTAGTACTACTCAGTGATGAGGAACAATGACTGATGCTAAATTCCTGAGACACCATATTTACCACTATTTGTGTCTTGTGATCATTACATCAGTTCAGTGAGTTAGGTGCGGTAGAATCCATTGTTCTCATTTTAAGGAAAGCATGGAAGTCACCAAGGGATTTCATGATTCACATCAAGTCACACACTAATCAGGCAAGAATCACAAGGCTTTTCTACTTCCACAGGTTAGATGTGCATTTTCAAAGCAAGCTTTCTTTTATGAATCTGGAAGTTTTTACTGCATTACTGCATTACCTGCAAGTGTTCTTTTGAAGTTTTTCATAAACAAATGGTTGGCAGAACTGTGGCCCCTTGGTGTTGGTCTCACATTATCCTCATGACATACTACATTTCACGGAAAAAAGGGATGACACAGATGCTATTAAGATGATGTACCTGTTGATCTCAAGAAAGCAAGATTATTTTGGATTATTAAGTCAGCTCAGTGTTATCACATGAGTAGTAAAGTCTAAAGCTCAGCATACAAAGAGAATTCATATTATGCCATATGCTAAAAATGAATCAGAACATGAAATTAACAATTATGCAAGCTTAGAACAAAAAGACTGGACATGAAAACCAAAAATTTAAGTTGACTTTTCTTTCATGCCTCACATCCAGTACCTTGTCCCCTATTTTCAATCTTGGGACTGACACAGAATTTCTTCACACAGCACAGTGTTAGACAACAAATAATGATATATCAGTTGTGAGTATGGTTTGAAACAGTCTCACAGATTTTCCCTCACCCAACCTGTAACAATTGGTTGGGCATTAATCCCACAGTAGGATATATACCCAAGGAAATGACACCAGTATGTTGAAAACAAACCTACACTTATACTTATTGGAGCACTTTCACAAAAGCTAGATATGGAAAACAAACTAAGGGTCCATCAAAGGATGAATGGAGAAATAACATAGTACATAGGATAGAATTCTTCTTCAGCAATAAACATGAATGAAATACTGTCAGTTGTAGCAACATGGATGAGAGCCAGACAGAGAGAGAGGACATCATAACCTATAAACACGTCTAATTATGTCAGTTAACAACAAAACAAGGCCGAAAAATATCGGCACAGATAGAAATGTAATATCAGATGCAGTGTAATCTATCTATCACATGTACCTTTGTATATCTTGATCCTATAAGTTTCCCTAAATTTGCACTCACCACCTCAAGAGCTGAAAAGGAGAAGCAGAGAACTAAAAGTCATAATGGAGGCCAGATAAGCCATCATTGTGTAATAACACAGTCAATGTGCTGGGATTTCAAGATTGTGACATTGGAAAATTCATTCATAAAACTCTCCCTGGTGCTGAAGTTGTTTACAACGCATCAACTTCAAAAATTAATTATTCCAAAATTCTCAGTATCAGAGATTATTTTCACTTTTTCCAAGATGCAGAAATAATCATAGGGAGCATTGAGTCACCACACATAGCTTCCCCACTCATACAAAACTTTGGTAACTCATCAAACTATTTTTTCCTTCTGAGCTAACACAAATCTTACAATCCATTTCAGCACAGTGACCTGGTAAACCACTGCCAATTAATATGCATTTTTATGTAACAATAACTCAGGAAATTTCTCAGAAATGTCCTGGTGTGAATGCTAGTTTTACCACTGTGCATCCCAAAACAAGGCAGCATATCTTTCTGAGTCTTAGTTTATTCACATATATATGAATTCTATCTATTTTGGTAAATTCTCCCACAGATAAAACAAGTTAATTTATGCTTCTAGAACAAGGTCAGGAAACTACCGTTTATGGGCCAGTTCTGGTCTGCCATCTGTTTTGGAAATCCAAAAAACTGAAAATTATTTCACACTTTAAAATGGTTGAAAAAATCAAAATAGTAATATTTGTGGCATGTAAGAATTACATGACATATGAATTTCAGTGTCATTTCATATGGCTTTAATATAGCCACAGTCCTTCATTTAGATACTGATGATGGCTACTTTTGCACAGAATTGAGTTGTTGCAATAGATACTATACTGTCCACAAACCCTGAGTATTTGCCACCTGTTCCTTTATAGAAAAAGTTTGCTGATTCTTGTCCCTAAATGATGAAAATGTTAGAAAATGTTTCAGAAAATGTTACTTCCTTTGGTGTTTAAGCTTAATTGTGTCAACTTAATTGGCTTGGGGACCACCCTGGAGATAAATAAAGCACACATCTGGGTGTGGCTCTGTGGGTCATGGAGGCTGGACCTCGGGTACTGTACCTAGTCCCTCACCCTTCTTCTCTGGCACTATTACCTTCTTGATTCCCAGCTTCCGTGAACTAAGTGTGTTTGCCCCACCACATGCTTCTCTGAAGATATACCTCCCTTAGTATCAGCTGGCCATGGACTGAATCCCCTGAAACCATGAGCAAAATTGAGCCTCACTTCCTTTAAACTCCTGATTCAAACTGACTTCTGGGGCATCGGAAGGCTGTGTAGCCCTGTGTCATCATACTGTTGCACAGATAGGAGCCAATTTTCAATTTCCACTATGCAATATTATCTTTGAAGTTGTAAAACCAAGATTGCAATTGGCAAGAATTCCATGCTAGGAGCCAAACATAGAAACATTTAAAAAACTTTTCTTTTTTTCTGTCATACACAAATTTCAATATGCTGGAGCATAAGTTTATTAATATCTAAGACTATGCTCCTGCTTAATTATGTCATGCCTTATCATAATGTCAATATTTAGAAGTTATTCTGGCTTTAGACAGGAATGGATTTAATAAGGAGCATCCTGTTGAAGGATTTTTGAATTGTCTTTCCAATATCTACTTTTCAATTATCCTTTACCAGTGGAGCAATAATTTAGTTCAGGACAGTGATGTCCCTAGCCAAATACTTGCTGTTCCAGCTACCATCACAGACAAATGCAACCACAATACTGCTATGCTTGATCAAAGAGTTGTGAGCAGAGGTCTACTGGGGGTTTCTAAAAATTTTTTCTTTCCTTATCAAAAGAGATATATGTAGTTGCTACCATGCATTTGCTCTACTGCTGACTTTCTTCTTTCTCTTTGGGCATGCATGACAATTATTACAGTATTTATTTTGTGACAGTAAATTTAATAAAAATGTAAAGCTACATAAATTTATTTATATTTAAAATGATACTTTCATGCATTCAATTAATGAATCTCGAAATTTACCTTTTTTTGCCATATACTGGATCTTTCTTTTTCTTTTTTAGACTTTTATTAGTGCACATTTGTAGTATGTTATCATTACTTTCATTGCAGTGGATCGGTACACTGCGTAACACACTGCCGTTCTCTTCTTTTCCTCCCCTTTCCACCTCCTTCTATTTTTATGGCATTGGATTCATTTATTTATAAGACATTATAAAGTTAATTACCATATGTGCAAATTGAAAAACAGACTAGACCAAAGAATATATAAAACATGTAAGAGGGACAGGGAATTTAGCTCAGTGGCATAAGTGCCTGCCTTGCAAGTGCACAGTAGTGAGTTCAATCCCCAGTACAGAAAAAAAAAGAAAATTGTACAAAGTCAAGTTATACATTTAGATATATTGTCCACATTTTATTATAATACTTTTGTTTCCTTTTCTCCTATGATCTGTCTTTTATTTTGTTTTACATATATATATATAAATTTATTACAAAATATACATATGTATATATATAAAAAAGAAATTTAGTATATATCTAACACACACACACACATATATATAGTTCAAATATATATCTTCAAGTAGATTTAGTGTTTGTGTTTTAACATTTAGATCCTTGATCCATTTTGATTTTAGTTTAGTGTATGGTTAGAGACATAGATCTAGTTTCAGTCTGTGGTATGTGGAAAGCCAGTTTTTTTTTAGCATCATTTATTAAAGAGGCTGTCTTTCTTCTAGAGAAGGTGATTGGCTCCATAGTTGAAGATAAATACATAAAATTATAATAAAATTTAAAAACATATCAAATGGGATAAGAACCTTTGAATATGAAATTGGTAAACTTAATTTCAAAATTTGGCAATGTAGAACACAGAATTAGACAAAAAAATTAAAATATTAAAGTCCAGAGTCAACCATTTCCTGTGCACCAGTAATAAATAGGCAGAATTTCAAATTAGGAACACAATGTAATTTATATTGACATCCTCTAAAATGAAATGGTTATCAATAAAACTCAAAAACTATGCTCAAAATCTCCATGAGGAAAATGACAAATGAAAGAACTCAAAAAAGTCCGACATACTACAGAAATATTCTATATTCATGTAGAAGAAAACTCAATATCCAGTTCTTCCTAAAATGAATTACTAATTCAATATAATCTGTATTAAAATTCCAGGGAGTTAGTAACTGAATCCAAAATTAGTATAGGAAGATAAATGACTAGAATAGTCAACTCAACACTGAAAGAAAACAAAGTCACAGCACTGGCAATGCCCAACTTTGAGATTATTTCATAAACCTATTGTAGTCAGAGCAGCATAATATTGATGAAAAATACAAAAATACGTAAATTGAACCAAAATAGAGAAACTAAAATTAGAACCATATAAATAAAACCAACCAATATTTGGCAAAGGAGTGAAAGTGAAACCATGAAGCAAAAACAATTGAATAAATGATGCTGGAAAAACTAAACATCTGTGAGGAAACATATGAATATCAACACGTACTTTACAATCCTATTGTAAATATATGTTAGACCTAGATATAACTACGGAACTACATTCGATTCCTGATTTAGAAAGAAAGAAAGAAAGAAAGAAAGAAAGAAAGAAAGAAAGAAAGAAAGAAAGAAAGAAAAGAAAAGTATTATAGAATTAATGAATGATAAAATAGAAAATATAGAGGACCTCAGAAGTGGTGATGATTTTTATACATAGTGTAATACCAAAGGTAAGATCTATGGCAGAAATTATTAGTAAGTTGGAGATTTAAATTAAAATTTAAGTCTTCTGTTGTATAAAAAAATAACATGAAGAGAATGAGAAAAAATCTTAACACTGGAAAAGAAAATATTTTCAGGAAATACATCTGATACAGGATTGCTATCCAATATTTTCCAAAAACTCTTAAAACTCAACACTAAGAAAATGAATAAACCAATAAAATTTAGCAAAGGGCAAAAGACACAAATGGAATGAGAAATATAAATAGAGGTCCATCATCATTTGTTATTATAAAACTGTGAATGTAAATAAAAACTGTTACCACACACCTATATAAGGAATAAAATACAAATTTATTTCATCAGTTAACAAAAAGTATTAAAATGAATTTAGAAACTTTATTTTGTGATATGCATTATTATTACTCAAAAAATGTCCTGTGAAAGGATGTAAAATGATACAGGCACATACTGAAGAGGAGTTATATAATATTAATCAAGTAGGTTTTAATTTAAGATAAAACTATTAGTGAACAAGTCACTACTGTACACCAATCAAAAGGATCATTTGACAACAAGCTAGACTGTTGCAGGAACACTTTTCCTGGAAGTAAAGCTGAACATATTTTAAATTGGTATAGGATATTATAACCCCAATGGTTTAGAAACACAGAAGAAATACAATAAAAATAATAAATTTAAGTAAAGCAAATAACAAGATTAACTCTGTATACTGACATGCATGATGACTGTTTACCCCTAACTTTAGCTTCCCCCTAAAATTAGTCATAGATAGATAGATAGATAGATAGATAGATGGATAGACAGAGAGACAGATAGAGTTCAGTGTTGTTACAATACTATTAATACTGTACAAACTGCAGCCAATATTTTAGAATGAAAATCTAAGACATAGACCAGACAATAAGATTACACTAATATAGTAGTAACTATTACATAATAATTATACACCTATGATTACTTTAATACAAACCATGAACATTTAGGGATTTTTTTTCTTGCTTTTGATGTATATAGCATTTTTTTTACTCTTTATTAAATTGTATAAATTTAAACTGTATAAGATTGTTAAATTGTATGGGATTTTTTTGTGATTCATAAATGTAACACATTTAAAAAGGAAAACATGGATGAATTACACAAAAACATATCAAATAACAGATGGTATTGACACACATCCTTCCATTCTATTATGTAGTAGGATATTATACCCTCTCTGTTTCCACTGCCAACAATACTTTACTGAGCTGCCTTCAGCCTTTAGTTATCATTTATTATTATTATTATTTAGAAATAACATTGAGTACAATTAACCATGAGATTAATTTTGATATTCTGCTCTGGTTTTTCAAGTCCTCATTGCAGTTTTCTGGTTCCAGCTTGATTGACAACATCAAACTAAGTAGCCTCTCATAAAAGCAATCAAGTATGGAATATTTGGATCTTACCTGCAAAGGCACATTTTTAATTTTTCAGCATTACTATTTGTGTTCCCCAAAATGTCCTTATAGTTTGCATGTGCAAGTTTGCTTTGGTAAACAAGCTTTTGTAATCAGGTCATTGAATCAATTAATTCATCACATACATCCATCTCTAAAATAGCCATAATTTTTAAAGTGATTCATATTTAATATTATTGCAGCCTAAAAATCTCTATAAAAAAATGGCTTGAAAGTAAAAATGTAATTAGAATTTGTGGAATGGGAATTAAATGCCAATTATAAATAGTTTCAATAAGGAAATTGAGAAAGTCTTATCTAATTTTACTGTCTTTTCTAGACAATATAATGATAGTTAATTCATCATCAAAATCAAAGAAAAACTGTTAGCATTCACTGATAAAATGCTTCTAAAATACACAATTAATTTTTATCAGTCAAGTAACAGAAGATTGTGTGATCTTTTCTTACCCTTATTAAGTTTATTGCTACAATTTACATACACATAATGACATGTTCATCATAGGGAATTTGTAGCTGTCCATGATATATCCTGATTCCTCTTGTTTTTTTCCCCATCCCCTCCCTACCCCTCATCCCCTGTACCCCTCCTCATTCACAAAGGTTTGTTTCCATTTCATCTTCCTTTAGTCATTTTTTTCTTTTCTCTTACTTCCTTTCCCCCTCTACCCTGCCTATTTCCTCTTTCTTTTGAACAATTTCTTCCTATTTCACAATACTTTTTATACACTTTAGTCCTTACTTATGCTTTTGATATCTCTCAACAGAGGAAATAATGCAATATTTACACCTGTCAAATTTATTTCATTTAAAATCAACACCAGAAAGATAACTTGTCAAAAGTAAACCAATATATATCAGTTATTTCACTGGTCTCTTGCACAGCACTGCCTGGAAAGTGCAAGGCCCTGAGTTCAATCCCTTGTACTACTACTAATAATATCAATAATGTCTTAAGGTGCATCCATTTAGCTATAAATGTCTCACATTTACCCTTCTTTATGGCTGAGTAGTACTATTCCATTATATTTTAAAAATGCATCTTTTGGGCATGCCCAGCAAACTCAAAACAACTAGCAGGGGCTGGAATCCAGTCCAAGGACCTGAGGTTGCACAAGTTGAATTACAGCCCACAGGGAAACCTCAGAACTTCACTCCCAGGTGGTAAGACCATGCCCTGCATTTGAAATCACTGGAGGATGCACAGGAGTCCCTGCAGGCCTAACTGGCCCATGCCCAGTGAAATCCAAGTGGCTAGCAGTTGCCTGCAGTCTGCCCCAGGAGCCAAAAGTGGGCCAGGTGATTCCTGGAACAAGGGGAGGCTTTGAAACATTGCTCAAAACATGGAAATATAGGAAAATAATAAAACAAGAGAGAAAAATGCAATTTCAGACTTCCAGTCCAATCCAAGCAAGCCTAGGAGACATGGACACAGAAGAAAATATAAGCCATACACCTAAAATTCCTGAAATGGTAACAACTGAAGTATAGAAACAAATCTGGGAAGCTATAAAAGAACTCAAATCAGAAATAGTCTCCCAGGTAAAAGAAGAAAAGATAAATGTAATGAAAGAAATGCTAAACACACCCAAAGAAGACATAGTTAAAAAAATTAGAGGAACAATGCAAAAAGATGGAAAATCTGATTGAACAATATAAGAAAGAAACAGAATGCATGAAATAGATTCAAAGAGATATTCAGGAAATCAAAAATTCCATTGAAAGTTGGCAAAACCACTTCAACAAAGATGAAAATAGAATTTCAGACCTTGAAGGCAAGATTGCAGCTAGGAACAGGAAAGGAAAGATCTTTTAAAAATAACAAGGAAATAACAATTCAACAACTACAAGATGATTCAAAGAAAAACAACATAAAACTAATAGGTATAAACAAAAAAGAAGGTGACAACACAAATGATATCAAGAGGCTATTTACAGAAGTAATAGCTGAAAATTTCCAAAGCATGAGAATGGAAGTTGACATACAGATCAGTGAAGCATATAGAACTCCAAATAACTATAACTAAAAGAAAACTACACCCAGACATATAATAATCAACATCCCAGTAATCCAACATAAGAACAGAATATTAAAAGCTGCTAGAGAGAAGAGACAGATCAACTATAAAGGGAAACCTATCAGAATCACAGCAGACTTCTCAGCACAAACAATGAAGTTCAGAAGAACATGGAGTGAAGTATTTTGATTCCTAAAGGAAAATGACTTCCAACCCAGACTGATGTACCCTGCAAAACTGTCCTTCAAAATGGATGGAGAAATAAAATACTTCCATGACAAAGAGCAGCTGAAGAACTTCATGACTACCAAACCAACCCTACAAAGAATACTGAAAGACATTCTAGACAGACAAAGGAAAAAGCCATTAAGCAAGGCAAACAAACAGAGTGGAAAGGTAAAAAATCAACAGCAGAAAGATAACATGTCAAAAGTAAACCAATATGTATCAGTTATAACCATTAATGCAAATGGTCTCGATTCACCCATTAAAAGAAACAGACTGGCAGAATGGATCAAGAAACAACATACAACCATATGCTGTCTACAAGAAACCCATCTAACCCAAAAGGAAACTCATAGAATGAAAGTAAAAGGATGGGAAACAATACTTCATGCAACAGGAACCCCCAAAAAAGCAGGAGTAGCTATTTTGTTTGCAGACAATGTGAGCTTCAACCAAGAATGATCTAGAGAGATAAAGAAGGCCACTACATGCTAGTGAGGGGAAAACTTCAACAGGATGAGATAACAATCTTAAATATCTATGCACCAAATTTGGAAACAGTGAGTTATACAAAACAAATATTAACAGAAATGAAAAATCCAATAACACAATTATAACAGGAGACTTTAACATGCCATTGACACAAAGGGACAGATCAACTAGACAGAAAATCAGCAAAGAAATAACAGAACTGAATCACACTTGTGAACAAATGAACTTAGTAGACATATACAGAGTGTTTCATCCAACAATATCAGAATATACATTCTTCTCAGCAGCACATGGAACAGTCTCTAAAATAGACCATATAATAGCCCATGGAACATACTTATGTAAATGAAAAAATTGAAGTTATCCCATGCGTGTTATAGAATCATAGCACCATGAAACTAGAAATTAATGACAAAAGAAACTGCAAAGACCCCACAAACACATGGAAATTGAATAATGCACTCCTGAGCAATCAGTGGGTCACAGGGGAAATTAAAGAAGAAATTAAACAATATTTACAGGCAAACGAAAATACACATACATCTTACCAGAACCTGTGGGATGTAATAAAAGCAGTCCTCAAGGAAAATTTATTGTGGTGAACTCCCACATCAGGAAAACAGAATGAACACAAACAACCTGATGCTATACCTCAAACATCTAGAAAAAGAAGAGCAAATCAAGCCCAAAACCAAAAGAAGGGAGGAAATTATAAAGGTCAGAGCAGAAATCAATGCAATAGAGACTAAGAAAACAATACAAAGAATCAACGAATCAAAGAGTTGGTTCTTTGAAAGAATAAATAATATCGACAGGCCTCTAGCCAACCTTATTAAAAAAAGAAAGAAAAAACTCAAATTCATGCAATAAGGAATGTAAAGGGCAAAATCACTACAGACCCTGCGTAAATACAGAACATCATCAATACTTATTTTGAAAACCTATATTCTCATACAGTTGATAACACAGAAGAAATGAACAGATTCCGAGAAACATATGAATTACCAAAGCTGAGTCAAGAAGATGTAAAACTGCTGAATAACCCAGTTTCAATTAATGAAATTGCAAATGTAATTAAAGCCTTACCAACAAAGAAAAGCCCAGGTCCAGATGGATTTACTGCAGAATTCTACAAGAAATTCAAAGAAGATTTAATGCTGACACTCCTCAAACTCTTCAATGAAATTGAAAAGGAAACAATTCTCCCTAACTCATTCCTGGAAGCAAACATTACTCTAACACCAAAACCTGAGAAAGACCCACCTAAAAAAGAGAACTACAGGCCAATCTCCCTAATGAATGTAGATGCAAAAATTCTCAATAAAATCTTGGCAAACAGAATGCAGCAAATCTTCAAGAAGTTCATACACCATGACCAAGGGGGATTCATCCTAGGAATGCAGGGATGGGTCAACATATGCAAATCAATAAATGTAATCCACCATATCAATAGAGCCAAATAAGAAGCACATGATCATTTCTATAGATGCAGAAAAAGCTTTTGATTAGGTCCAACACTTATTCATGATAAAAACCTTACAGAAAATTGGAATAGATGATCTTTACCTCAATATGATAAAAGCCATCTATTACAAACCAACAGCCAGCATCATGTTAAACGGCCAAAAACTGAAAGCTTTTATCCTAAAATCAGGAACAACACAAGGATGTCCATTATCACCACTCCTATTCAATATAGTGCTGGAAATACTAGCCAGAGCAATTAGACAAGAGAGAAATAAAAGGAGTAGGGATAGGAAAAGAAGAAGTTAAACTATTGTTATTTGCAGATGACATGATACTCTACATAGAAGACTCCCAAAACTCCATTGAAAGACTCCTAGGCATAATAAATAAATTCAGTAATGTAGCTGGATACAAAGTTAACACTCAAAAATCAATAGCATTCCTATATGCTAACAACAAAACCACTGAGAGAGAAATAAGAGAAGCCAAACCCTTTACAATGGCATCCAAGAAAATGAAATTCTTAGGAATTAATCTAACAAAAGCAAAAGATCTATTCAGGGAAAATTATAATGCCCTGAAAAAGAAATCAAAGAAGACCTCAGAAAATGGAAAGACATCTCTTATTCATGGATAGGAAGAACAAAAATTTTGAAAATAACTATTCTCCCAAAATTGTGATACAGACTTAATGCAATCCCAATCAAAATACCACTAGCATACTTCACAGATCTAGAGAAATCACTTCTAAAATTCATCTGGAACCAGAAGAGATCTAGAATAGCAAAAGCAATTCTAAGCAACAAAGCAAAGGCAATTCTAAGCAACAAAGGCAAGGCAGGAGGCATCACAATCTCTGACTTGAAGTTATACTACAAAGCTACTGTAATAAAATTAGCATGGTATTGGAATAAAAACAGACCTGAAGATCAATGGAATAGATTAGAAGATACAACCACAACTACAAACACACTCAGCCACCTTATCTTTGAAAAAGGATCCAAACACATCCACTGCAAGAAAGATAGTCTCTTCAATAAATGGTACTGGAAAAATTGGCTCTACATATGCTGAAAAGTAAAACTAGACCCATGCCTTGTACTAAAGTCTAAATGAATCAAAGATCTAAATATTAAAACAGAAACACTAAATATGTTGGAAGACAAAGTAGGTAGAAACCTTGAAGACATAGTGGTAAGTAGAGAATTCATGAACAAGAATCAAACTGCACACGAAATACTTCACAGAATCAACAAATGCGATCATGTCCTATTAAAGTGTTTTTGCATATTGAAAGAAATATCCTTCATAGTGAAAAAGAAAACCCACAAATTGAAAAAAAATCTTAGTGAATGGTCCCTGAGACAAAGGACTTCTGTCTAGAACATATAAAGAATTTTTAAAAATCAGATCCTCAAAATTCAAAGACCCAATCCAAAACTGGGCATCCGAGATGAACACACAGTTCTCAGATGAAGAAATACAAATGGCAAATAAATACATGAAAAAATGTTCTACATCATTGGTCATTAGAGAAATGCTAATTAAAGCAGCACTGAGGTTTCACCTCACCCCAGAAAGAATGACCAGAATCAGGAAAACTACCAACAACAAATGCTGGAGAGGCTGTGGGGAAAAGGAACTCTTCTGCAGTGTTGGTGGGAGTGTAGACTGGTGCAGCCACTGTGGTGGTCAGTCTGGAGATTCCTCAAAAAGCTGGTATTGGAAGTCCCATTTGACCCAGCTATTCCACTTCTGGGCATATTCTCAGACAAACTGAAAACATCCTACCACAGTGATATATGTGCACCCATGTTTATAGCAACACAATTTGTAATAGCCAAACCTTGGAAACAACCTAAGTGCCCATCAACTGAGAAATGGATAAAAAAGATGTCATATTTTTATACAATGGGGTACTACTCTGCTATAAAGGATGATCACATTGAGATATTTATAAGTAAATGTATGCAGCTTGAGACCATAATCATAAGTGAAATAAATCAAGCTCACCTGTGTAAATACCAGATAGTTTCCCTAGTATAAGAAATGGTAAGAGTAAATAAGATACAAAAAAACTCAATAAACACAGTGAAAGGACAAGAATCTGCTTAAAGGGGAAAAATAGTATCTCAGCAAAAATGAGGAAAAAGAAAAAGGAAGGGAAAAATACTTAAAATTATATAAACATACCTAGGATAGCTAAGATGATTGTACTACAAATTCTATAATTTCTTGGAACAAAATAGTTAACATTCATAGATTGGAACAATTGTGCATATTACTATATGGTGATCTGAGGAATTCTTGAAGATCATTATGTAAAATAACAGCACCAGTTACACTCATATCACCTTGTTTGGAAGGCCTATAGTGTCAGTGTTCTGGGCGCTTTGTGATTTATGTTTATATGTCTTTTTTGTTTTGTTTTTTCTAAGAAGTTGTTTTGTTTTGTCCTGTTTTGTTTTGTTTTTCCCTCTAACACAGAAAGAATAAGTATACATGTAGAGGCTCATGCATGTGTTGAACTTCTAAACAGTTTATGAGAATCTATTATATAATGCATGATGAAATGAACAGCTACTTTGAAGAAAAAGAGGCATTAAGGTACCTAATGCGTACCTAAGATTCCGTAGCATCATGCTGTGAAATCTAGCAATACTATTATTCTTTGTTCAGAGTGATTTTAGTCTGTTTTGTTTAGTTTAATACATGAAGATATGGACAGCTATTTTGAAGAGAATGAGAGACATTATGGCAGCCAGTGTTGACTTCCCTATTGTCTGGTCTTAAAGACCTATAATGCCTTCATCATCCTGTTCTGATTAGTTTTATACTATTTTGTTTTGTATGAATTCATTGTATGTGAAGATATGGAGAACTATTTGGAGGAAAACAAGAGACAATGTGATAGACAGTGAGGATCTCCGGTTGTCTTGCTTTTAAATTTGTGTGTCTTACATTGTTATCTTATGATTTGTTTTGTTCTGTTTTGTTCTGTTTAATTTTACCCTCTTTAAAATAAAAAAATGCATCTTTTTATATCCACTTAGGAGTTGATAGGAATTTTGGTTGTTTCCAAGATTTAGCTGTTACAAAATGTACTCTTATAAAAGTGGGTGCACATTTATTGCTGTGGTATGGTGTTTTTAATTCTTCCAGGAACATACCCAAAAGGGTATTAGCTGGGTCAATGGGACTTCTAGTCCTAGTTTTTTGAGAATCTCTTTACTGATTTCCACAGTGGTTGCAACAGTCTACACTCCCACCAAAGGAGAAGGGTTCTTTTTTAGCAATAGCCCTGCCAGCATTTTTCATTGGTTGATTTCTTGATAATAGCGATTTATTTTTTTCTTCAGTAAGGTGGAATCTCAGTGTTGTTTTAAATTGCATCTCTTGAATGACCAGTGATGTTTAATATTGTTTTCATATAGTTATTTGTTGTTCATATTTTTCCCTTTGAGAAGTGTAGCTGGGTGATCTTTATCAGGAATTTCAAACCATGTCTTCCAACATTACTGGTCAGGGGAATAACCAGTACTAGGTAAGATGGACCATGAAAAGCAGATGAAACATGAATGCTGCATATATTTAGCTCAAAAATATTGATATTTTGTCTTTGTTTTGGGTTACAGCATGACTTCTATGAATTTCTAGCAACCTCCCACACTCATCACTAAACAATGGGCAACTCTGAGTTCCAGAGAAGGGTTTCATAGAATGTAGAACTTTTAGGTTAAAATCAAGCAAAACCCTGTGAAATGAAGGATGGTTTGCCAGCCCCACTGTTCATGATACAGTAATAAACAAAATAGAAAATGATGAGAGAGAGAGAGAAAGAGAGACAGAGAGAGAGAGAGAGAGAGAATATGCTTCTAATCTCCAAACATTTAAAAATTTGAGATAATTTTCTAAATTTTTGGATTTATCTCCTAAATTAAGTATCAAATATTAGATGATCCATTAACATTATTCATCAGACTAGAAAATGTGACTAAATGAGAAAAAAAGTAACATTCAATTCTAATTAAAACTCTTAGAGTTTTACTAGAATTATTTAAAGTAGTAATGTTTAACCAACAAAAAATTATAGAAGAAACACTTTTATTTCTGGAAGCATTATCTTTAAAAACAGAATCAGGACAAGAAGTTACGTATCAGTTTCATCTAGCCCCATTTTACTGGAGACCTTAGGCATCGTAAGGGAAGTATAAAAGGTGACAGTGAAGTGGATAAAAAGAACTTTTATTATTCATAGCAGATAGAAAATCTATAGGTGTTAGTGTTTATCAATTTTAAAATATCCAAGAATAAAATTCACAAATAATAAGATTAATGGAAATTACCATTACCAAAAAAGGACAGCTTCTCTATGAAAAAAGTTACAAATTTTATTGAAGTGTGTGAGTCAGATAAATAAATAAGGATATTATAATATTCATGTATCAGAAGACCCAAAATCTTAAAGGTGAGGTGTCACGTTCATCAAATTTCATGATATTTCATGAAATTTGGAAGCAGATATAGATATAGATATATACATATCATACAAATGATATGGAAAAATAAGGCAATACAAAAAAAGACCAGTGAATGCACACTAGAAGCAATAAAATAATATGATATGTATATATAGAAAAATTAAATTTAAAATTGAATCCTAACACACAAATATGATAAATTCTACATGGGTAAATCATAAATGTGAAATATTATTATAATAATATACAGAAATATTTTATGACATCAAATAATAAAATTTTTAAAACACTGACATTTAAAATTTTATATTAGTGAACTAATAAGAATACTATCAACCAAGCAAGGACATGCCTAGCAAAAACTGTGTGCAACACATGTAATTTTAAAAAATGAAAATTTAAAGAGTGTGAAATTCCTGTAAATCTATTAAGTGAAGAAGCAACATCTTTCCACCAATAAAATGAACCAAAAAAGAAAAGATAATTTATAGAACAAGAAACTTAAATTCACAGTACGATCAGCTTTACTAACAATCAGAAAATGCAAATTAAAATTAGAATATACCAGCACAATCATATGATCAGAGATAGTTAATAAGTTCCAAACACTAAATGTCTTTGAAACAATGGGAAAACAAAATTGTTCTTGCTTTTCTACTGGTAGAGCAATGAAATAAAAGGCATTTGGAAACTGATCTGACAAAATTCAAGAAGGTTGTAAATTCAGGTATCCATTATTACTTGATAATTCCCATCTACGAACTCACAAATGAACACTGCACAAGGAATATTTTTAAATATAACTATGTAACCATATAATAGTGAAAAAGTGGAAGTACATGATTATTCCTCTGTAGAGGAGAGTATAACTAAAAGATCTGAATACATACATTCAGCAGACAGTTGAATAATTAAGCACAATTTAAGTTAATGGGCTAATCCCATCTTATTAAGCATGGATAAACCTTTAAAACATTCTCAAGTTATGAAAGAAAATATTGCAACATCAAATACATATTACACCATTTTCAGATTTTACACCATAGAAAATAATACTAACACAACATTTGTGAAAAAAAAAATATTGAACAAATGAGCAAACAAATCAGATTGAAATGTAACAATTCCAGGTAAACATTACCTTATAGAATTAGAGAAATAGGTGAGAACTGTTAAAATAAGTTTTAACATACCTATCACATCTTCCATCTTTGCATGAAATTAAATTGACAAAGTTAGCATGGATTTATTGGGTTTGGAGGACAGTGGTAACCAAGGCACTGCTTTATGGTCACTTGAGTTACTTGTTAATAAAAAACACATATGTATTTCAAATAAAGGGAATTACAACTGCTAATTAGTCCAAACAGCCTTAGTTTACCTCTCTATTTTATATACAGTGAGGTCTTTTGCCTATTGATAGAAAGAACACCTTCACCTGTACAGTACGTTAGGAAAAGTAACAAGCAGTATTTTAGTATCTACTATATTCCTGGTTTCCTGTATAGCATGAAATTATGCATGCATATGTATAAATCAGTCAATTAATATTCACAAAATGAAGCAACCAGAAAGACGGAAGCCAGCACGGAGTCTATTTATCTTGATTAAAATATCAAGTTTTAATACCTGTTTCCTCCCTGAAAGGATAGGAGGCCATATGCCGTAATGCAAAGAAACTGAAGAACAAGAAATAACACACAACTAGATACAAGCAGCTTTAGGAAAGAAATTTTAAGTTATTTTTGGGGAAAAAAATCCCACCAGGAGCAAGTAAGTACAAAGGAAAATAGGTTAAGGAACTTTGGGTCTGTAAGATCTCCAAATCGATTCACCACTAAGGAACAACAATGAAGCAAGTCTCAGCCCAGGAGCACCGATGTAGTTCGACTGCTGTAACCAAGTGTCCAAAGTATGGATGCTTAAGAAAGTAAATGTGTTCTATTACAGTTCTACAGTCCGAAAGTCCAAAATCAGCTTCCCTGGGGCAAAAGCAAGGACTTCGCTGAACCACACTCCCCGCAGAACTTCAAGGGCTACTATGTTCTTGTCTTTCAGAGCCCCGGCTGTGGGCTTCCTTGGTTCACGGCTGCCTCTCTTCAGGCCTTGCTTCCGTGGTCAGAACGCCTTCTTCCCTGTCAGGTGGGGAGTGTTTCTTTGCCTCCCTCTTACAAAGTCATATGAGAGGCCTACTAATTCAAGATAGTCTCACCATCTCAAAATCATTAACTGAATCACATCTACAAATTCATTTTTTTTGCTAACAGTACCATTGACAAATTCCAGGAATGAACACATGAATATTATTGAGGGGCCATTATTCACTGCACCGAAGGTAGATATGAGGTAGCATTTTTGCAAAACACTATGGACTCCTACTCTTTGTATTTGCCCATCATTTTTTCTTATTAGAGCCATCCTCATTTCATGTAACAACTTTCTCTCCCTCTCTCCTCTTTTCTCTCTCTCCCTCTCCTCTTCTCTCTTTTTGTCTCTCTCCCTCTCTTCTCCAATCTCTCTCTCTCTCTCTCTCTCAACAGATCTCACAGCAGAATGTCCAATCATGGCTCTCCATTTCTCCCTCAGTGAAGAATTACGGGTGTACTTTAGTTTATACAAGCTTTTATCAGAGAGCGTTTATAATCCAACCTGCAGACTCATTACCCATGTCTAATTTTGCTTTTGTAAATGATATATTTTGTATGGAAACATAAAGAAAGAATCTCTTTTCTTAGAATCTGGAGTTAATCAAATTAAAACTTAAAAGACTGTCGGGCTTGCCATCACAGGAAGGGAGCATATTTAAAGAACAAAGGAAAGAAAGAAGCACACAGAGAATCAGAACACGGAACACCCTCCTGATGACCGTGCTTGCCTGAGGCTAGCTCTATGCTTGGCTTTCTCAGTTTTAGGAGCCAGTTTAAAAACTATTCTTGGCTTCAGCTGGCTTGCGCTGGGCATACACTCTGTGACAGTTTCCACAAAGAATCCATAGTTGAGCAGGAAGAGCTCAGGGATCCCTTCACATTTTACAACTTCTTGCTTCCAAATGTCTAAAATCCATTTTAAAGACCTGGTAAAATTAAAAATAGATCATTAAAAGATTGGCAATTGCAGTGACAATGCTGTATTTGAAGTTTGTATTGCTTTTTTGAAACAGGGTATATATGATACAATTATGTTACATCATCACTGCTGTAGAAAAAGACATAATGTAAAATATTGAGACATTTGCACTTGGTTTTGCTAAAAAAAAATAGTGGACTGATGAAGAGAATGTACAAGAATAATCTCCATAAGCCAGCTTCCAACTAAACAAGAACACAGTAGGGAAATATTTCAGTGATGTTACACAGCCATTTTTTGGATCCCTGAAGTTACCTTAAAGTTTCCAGTAAATTGGTTCTAAAAAAGTCCATTTAAACTATGTGTTTGTAATTGATGATTTCTTTACATATCTAATTTCTTAAAAAGTAAATATGAACAAAGCAATTCTAGAATTATATTCCAGAATTCATAAACCTTTATGTACTTGGACATCATGTTGCCCAATTCAATAAACATACTACAAACATAATATTATTTTGTCTTATGAGTGTGTTTTTATATGTGATTTAAGAGTCGGTAAAACAGTTCATTTGTTACTATTTGTACAACAAAGTGAAATAAAAACTGCATTAAGCTCTTGGTCTGTAACATAATTTCCTATTATAATATTGTTTCTACGGGAACATCAGATCTGATAGCCATCATTTCAACCTTTACTGCTTTTTCCAGGAATGAAATGTCAGAATATTTGAAGAGTGGTTACAAAACATTACTTTTAAAAAACAGATGTAGCAAATATAAAATATTACTTTTAAAACACAGTGTTAGCACACTCTGATTCAAATTATTAGAAACATCACTGTTGTGAATAAAGTGGACAAATAATGTTAATAACCTAAATGTTGTCCTTAATTATCTAATTTATAATTCTTGAGATAATTAGTATGAAATGTTAATCAGGATTGTCATGTGTAACTTGCAAAACCTGTAAAGTAAAAAAAAAGTTTCCACAGTAGCATTTAGTAGCTCTGTCTTTGTACAATGTAAAATAAAACTGTTTTAGACTGAAGGAAAAACATTGGGCAAAACATAACGTTTCAGAAGTAGATCCTTGTAGTGGCTACATGGGACACTTGTATAACTGTTTCCCCTTTACTAGTAAAAATTTATACATAAGATATTTGATTTTAGCACACAGCCAAGCCATAACCATAATGAGTCATCATCCCAGACCCTAAAATAGTCAATATTTGGCATAAATTCACCAGCATATTCTTTTCTCATAACTGGTATTAGAACAAATACATAACTTAAACACTCCAATGATAACACATCGCGGAGTCTCACTGGGAATGACACAGCATTTTCTTTCCCTCCAGCATGCTATCACATGCCAATGTGAAAACCAGAACCACTTGAAGAATGTTCCCTGAAATTCACACTAACATACACCACACAGAATGATAAATGGAATCATGATACTGAAATGAATTGCCTTTGAAATTTGCCCTTGTTTGAACTTTCATTTAACAGCCAAAAAGTTATTGATTGGTGGAGCCAGTTTGAGTCAGATTTTCCATGACCTGTAACTGAAGTCATTTTATCAGATACAATCACCAACACTAAATTACGCATAGTGTTTGTAGCTGTAACTTCAATGTAAAGAAAACTTAAATTGATGATGTTATTGAAATTGAAACAATAATTGCATTTACAGTAAATACAAAAACATAGCCAAATTTCATTAACTAGAATATCTAGGAGGAGACTGGAGAACAATAGAAATGTATTTCATGAAATACTAAAATTTCAAATTGTAGTCACACATGCTCAACTAATATAGGTTCATTCCTTAATGAAGTTTCCATTCCAAGTCCCCAGGAAGGGCCTAATGGTTTAAATGCAAAGAGCAACGATCGAAGATACTGAGGGAGAGGAGAGAGGAAAGAAGGTCGAGCAACGTCACAGTGTTTTATTTGATGAGAGGAATTAGACCTATTTCCTCATAGCACAGTAGGAAAAATGCAGAAAATAGAAAGAAAGATATGTCCACTTACTGTTATTTTATAACTCAAAATAGAAGAAACAAATTGAAATGTACTCTAAATAAAGAAATGGTAAAACTTTATGGAAGTACATTTATTAACTACCCTGAGTTCATCAGTACTCACTGGATACATGAGTTGAAACATCACATTTAACCTCACAGATATGTACAAATATTATGCATTAACCAAAAGTATTTCAAAAGTTTAAGATCTTTAAAATAATTTTAAGTGGAATGAAAGAATAACTTCACCAGTTATGAAGTTATTCTAGTGAAAGGAAAAGTCGTAAGATCTGAAGACAATCAAAATGGGTCTTGTAAGGGGATTTCTTAGACAACTCTGAAAGAAATACTTGCCTCCTGGTTGAACCAAAGAAAAAATTACAGATGCATTCAAAACAACAGTCTTGTCTTCTAGATGCTGAAAAGTATAAATCTATTAAATTAGCATAGAGATAGAAATGTTGATTAAAATATTAATATTGTGATTATATGAAAATTAAAATCAAATTATGGAGTCATGAAAGAATAAAGCATTTTCATACCTCAAGGGATTCTTGATCATGATTTTTGATATAGCTATTCTCTTGATCTGTTAGAAACTCCAAACAGTAAATGGACATGTCTTTTTTCTATTTTCTGCATTTTTCCTCAATCCATGAAAAATAAAGGTCTACTAATAATCTGAATTTCAGATGAGCATGGATAAGAAAGAGGCTTTCCTCCTGCCACAAGCTACTATAGGCTTTTACTCTTCCTCAGTGAAGTGACCTCTGAGGCTACAGTCCTTAGAAGAACCTAATGTTTTGAACCATTGCTAACCTTGTTGTAGTTCCCAATTTATTTAGGCTTAGAGATCAATTGACCCTCAGCTTGCACTAGGAGACTTAAATATACTCCAGTTCAGCTAGAATACGGCCTTAACTATTCATATTTTAAGAACTGAATGAAAACTTCAGGTTGAGTAGTAAGTTGAACGGAAAAAGAAAGTCATGTTTTGAAAAAAAAAATGAAAGAACTAGATAATAATTGTAGGAGTTGAAGGGTAGAGGTAAGAAGAAAACCCCTAATGACAGGGATAGAAAGGTGGCAGGATTACAATGTGAGGATAATACATTTCGTTATCTTTGACATTTTATTAGTAGTGTTAAAATTTCACCTGCATACACTGTTATTAGATTTTTGTTTTGTTTTGTTCATAAAACTGGAGATTGAACCTCAGCCCTTGCATAGGGCCTGTACTCACTCCCATGTTACGTTTTATCTTGAGACAGAGTTGTACTGAGTTGCTAAAGTTGCCTATTTTGGGTCATAGCTTGTGATGCTCCTGCTTCAGCCTTCCAGAGTGCCGGGATGACAAGAGTTATTATAGCACCTCCTACATAGCAGCTGCTTGCTCTGTTTCACACGTTTTAATCTGTCTAAAATGATGTACTGGACAAAAGCATTCATATCTTGATGTACTTGAGCCTTAACCATGATAAAATGGAGTATTGTTACAGTATAATGTTCTTTTTATCAACAATGTCACTCTGAAATTTTACTACCTAAAGCAAACCTCCCTCTCCATCCTTCATCCTCCTATCTTTAACTATAAATCCTACACTTTACTAAGAAATACAAACATTTAATAGTTTTTGAGTTCCTAGGAAAAATAGTCAAACTTACTCTTACTACTTTAAATAAAAACACTCAAAAAATGTGATAATTTGAGAATACATTGGGTAACAAAGTATTTTTTAAAGAAGTAAAAACAATGATACAGAATTTTGAAACAAAAATAATAGATTAACAATGGATAATATATTATGTATTATCTTCAAAGCAGCTGCTCAGATTACAAGATATAGACATGAAAAATTGTTCAAACAAAGCACCAACCACTTTTCAATGAGCTAACAGAGATTAGTAGTATAATTATCCATCTTGTATGTACATACTTACGTATATATTTTCCCTTCAGTAATAGAATTTTTATCATATTTTAGTTGTAATATTCAGAAAAGAACAATTATGCCATTATTGTAACTATTTACTGTACACTACTATTAGCCAGAAGCAGTAAACACACTCCTTGTCTATCTTTGTGTTGTTTCAGTGTTTAGGTGATACTTGTCAAAACATATAATTTTAAGTCACAAAAATGACACACATGTGTTTACTGAGTCATTAAAGATTCAGTTAGATTAACCAAGCAGTGAAACATCTTTTTAAAGTCTGTCAGACTTACCCAGCATTGTTTTGGAAGAGACTCCAGGAAACACAGCAGCAGCCTCCATAAGGTCGCACTGGTGAGGATGAGCCCCACTTACCCTTCTCCAGAAATTGCTTATAAATTTATGAACAGCTTTGCCCCATGGTCTATGAGGGCCCTAAGTTTTAATTCACTGGGCTTTATCCATGGGATTCCTTTCATGCATTTTACTCTCCATTTATCCAAAACTTACTTCTGGTACATAACCCTGATGCCTGGAAAAGTTCCTTAATGGTTCTTACTACGCTTCTTTTCACATATTTTAATTCACCAGCGTTAACATTTTTTCATATATATTAATATCATTGTTAAAACACTTATATGTATTTTTTAAATGTAAATGCACTGTATAATAAAGTTTGGGTTTTATTATTTTTCCCACAAAACATAACATTTTTAGGCTTTAATCGATGCATGTTTGCTAAATCGAAATAAAGTGTGAGACAGGTGAGTCAAATTAGTGCATATTTTTTGAACTATCTTTGAAATACATCAAGTCATTTTTATTCCTGTCACTATAGAATGGTAAAAATGAATGTAATTCACATCCCCTCTTATTATGCAACTTTAAGGTGCTTTTCAAATTAGACTCGGGGAACAGATAAAAGAGATTTTAATATTGCTGTAATTACAAGCTGCTTATTTGCACTAAACACTTTGTTGCACTTTGATGAAGATCTGAGGTATCTCATAATATTGAACAAGTAACATATTTAGGGCAGCCTCTTTTTTCAGAAAGCTCAACATGACATAGAAAATAAGAGGAAAATTCTTCTATTGTTTGTTAGAGAACATTAGCTGGATTCATACAATGAAGACATAGTTAATTTGGCTTCCCCAAGTTAAATTCAGAATTAGAAACTTGCTCAAAATAACCCTGATAATAGTCTAGTTCATAGAATACTTTGAAGATATATTATCATTGTTTTTCAGTTCATAACCTACTCAAAACTAAATTTCAAAACTAAGTTATCATTTTACCATTTGGTATGGGACATGTATCCTCCCTAACCACTAACTCACTAACCACATGTAAGTGAGCTGGGAAGACCAGCTGAAAAGACCATTCCATCAATTCATTTTCATGATGGGTGACAAAGTTAAGAAGATAAACTTAAGAAAAAGAAGAAACGCTAAATACAACCTCCTGTTTTCACAATATGATAGCTTAAATTTTCTTTCTTTTTGCTGTGTTGATCAGCTTTATTTTGTTGATTGCTCTGTCTTGATCTTCTTTTCTTTTTATTTATTTTTGGGCAATAAATCATCCTGTACTGAAACCAACTTCACATTTATTACTTGTATGACACTGTAAGCAACAAGACTTTAGAGACAATATGAAGAAGAATCAATCGCTATAGAGACAATATGAAGAACAAAAAATTGCCACTGAGACCATATGAAGTGCTATTCATAATGTCCTAAATTCTGAAATAAGCACGGGAAAGAGGTTTTCATCTGTAGTCATTTAGCACTGTATATCCATTAAGGGTGTGACATTGGATAAATAAAATACATTGTTTTATCCACCAGGTACTATAATGATTCAGTGATACAGAGACATGTGCCCTGCATCATCACTTCTGAATAATTCACAACTGAGAAAAGGATTATCTTGAAGACTAAAGTATAATTATTGACACAGGAAAAGAAACTCATGACCATAACGAGGAACTCAATCTTTTCTCTAATTGACTTACTAAAACATCTAAAGTGAAAGTTCCAACAGAGATTTAGCATGGCCTAGAATTTTTGAAAATATTAACTATGAGAATTTCAGCAATACAGATATATTGATACAATTGTAACACTCATGACCTGCAGTTAATACTGCAATTGTGGCTTTCCTATAAATTATGTATACGTGTATATGTAACTACTTCAGCAAAACATTTTTAGTGTTTTACAGAAATTATAAAGTACTTTTTCATGAAGAAAACTGCAGTTAGTATACATATAGAACTTCTTAACATAATAATTAACAAACCATGTAATTCTATAATTATAAAACTGCAATCAGCAATGTTTGACTCCATATAGTTCTCAAGTACTCATGAATTATAAGGTATAACTATACAGCATTTTGAACAAAAATAGTAAAATAAACAAATCTCAGCAAATTTTGAAAAATTGAAGATATATAGTCACTGAAAAGAGAAGAATTAATGTAGATACATAATAAAATTATTAGTAACAATTCTCAAGTATTTGGAAATAGAATTACATAACTGTCTTATTTGTGAAGTAAGGCACTACATTGGAATGGATGAAACATTTGAATGCATAAACTAGCTAAAACAATACATTGAAGAGTGAATAACCCCAAGTGTTAAGAAGGGAAAAGGAAAATAGGGAAGGAACATGTAAAGAAAGAAACAATAAAAAGCAGAAATTTATGAATAAAAAACTAAACTCAAAATAAAGGGGAAAAAAAACCAAAGACAATATTCTTTTTGAGAAAGATTACTAAGATTGAAAACCTCAAAACATTTACTAAGAAAAAGGTATAAAATGTAAAAAAAAAAATCAACATTAACAAAAAGTTTAGATAGGTATTTAGTCCCTAAGACAAAACTACAGAGGGAAGCCTTTAAACACTCAGTCATGTTTATAAAAATTAAAACTCTTCAGTGAGCATTTCCATAAACTCAAATGTCAGAATATCTGAAAGTCTTTTGATAATTTCGACATAACTTGATGCCAGAATCCTAAAACCTCACTATTTCTCATGAATAGATGTAAAGATTCTGTAGTGGTTAGACTTAATTCTGTCAAATTGATTGGCTAGGAATTTCTTAGAGGATTAAACAAATTTCTGGGTGTGTCTTAATGGGTCATTCAGAGGTGGCTTTAGGGTCTATTTCTGATCCGTTGCCACCACCTCCCTGGTAACAATCCTCTGTTCTTGTCCCAGCTATCATGAACTAGGCATCTTTTGCTTCTCTATATGATGTTTCTGCTTTTGATCTAGCCTAGCATGGGCTAATTCCCAGTGGCCAAGAGTTACACTAAACTTCCTCTCCTTTATACTGTGAACGTGAGCCGCAGCATCCTAACGATGAAAATTGCTGTTAGAGAAGTTGAGTTTTGGCTGTGACTGGACCTGACTATTTGGCTTAGAAGTTTTCTGAATCGTTTTGCAGGAAGTTTGGAAAAGTTTGTAGAAACAGGCTGTATAAACTTTAGATGTTGTAAGTAGAAGCTGATAGGTGATTCTGGTCAGAGGTTCAGATATCAGGATGCTGATAGGAATCTGGGTGGTAAAGGTCAGGCTCATGAAGTGTTAGTAGGGAATGGGAACTCTGTCAGAAAATGGATGAGAGGCATGGATATAGCATTTGGCAGGCTTGCACACGTTTTGCATATATCCTAAGCCTGTGTAAGGCCAAATTTTAAATGGGTTCTACTGATGAATCTGGAAAAGGAAATCTCAAGGCAGCACAGTGTTTAGGTTGTGAGATGCATACTACTGTGTGCATTTAGCTGGATCTACAGTGAGAACTGGGAGCAAAAAGCAGAACCAAAAGATGTAAAAATTTCAATTTAGATGGAAAGGAAGTGCACGTGAAGTAAGAACCAAAAGGAGCGTGGGTACCGAGAAGATTAGTATTGAGAAGATAATATAATAGGAAAAACGCCTTGAGAGCATCTCAGGTCATGATCAGACCACACTCCTTTCAGACTCAAGAAAGTAAAAGCATAAAATCTTTTACAAAACTTTGAGAACAGAGCCTCAGAATATCCTGATCATTCAGAGTTGCCTAAAAGAGTGCCCAGAGTTCAGTAATCCAGCACTCAGGAGTTGCCATGGTGCAGGTCCGCGGGGGGGGGGGCAGCCTACTGCTCCAGCTGCGGTAAATCATGGTGCAGGATGTGGAGGTAGGCTGGCCACAAATATTACAGAGCTGTGAAAGATTTCACCCAGGTTTTTAAGGGCTAAGTGACAAAGTACCTGTAGGGACCTGTGAGAAGGCAGAGCTTAAAGCTATAAAAATGAAGTCAAACTTCAGAGGAGACCTCAGGAAAGTGGAATAACATGAACAAGGAGGTCTGCTGAGGAAGCCGCAGGCGGTGAATGCAGCCAGCCTAAGGGATGCCACGTGGACTGCAAAGAAGGTCAGAATAGGGTCTGCCCAAGTCTTCTGGAGTTCACAGCTCACTAATGTGTGCCTCAGATTCTGGACATAGAATTTTGAAATGTAATTATTTTCGTGCTTTTTTAAACCTCCTTTTGGTCCCATTCTTTTTATTCCCCCATTCTTCATTTTTAGAATGGGAAAGTTTGCCATGTGCCACTGTACCTTGGAATTATGTATTGTATTTTTGATACATGAGATCATGTACAGGAGCTCATGAGTAAGAGTTATGTTAAATCTCAGAGGACACTTGGACTTGGACTTTTCAGTAATCCCGGGAATGTTGAGCCTGGCAAAGGGATGGTTGTGATCGGCTGGATGCAAAATAGAAGCATCATCTTAGGCAAATTAACATTATATGTTTATTTGGAGATAGTGTGGGTCTTAGAATTAACATCTAGTGTTTATTTAGAGATTAAGTATAGTTAAGGAGAATTTCTTGGGTTTCAGCTTGACAGATAATGGAATGTCTGGGGCTGGGGATGTGGTTGTGAGTTCAATCCCCGGTACCAAAAAAGAAAGAGAGAGAGAGAGAGAGAGAGAGAGAGAGAGAGAAAGGAGGGAGGGAGGGAGGGAGGGAGGGAGGAAAGAAAGAAAGAAAGAAAGAAAGAAAGAAAGAAAGAAAGAAAGAAAGAAAGAAAGAGAAAAGGCTAATTCTCTGAACTTGTTAGGCTTCAGAGTGGCTTAGGGAATGAGTAGGTCACCTTGTAGGTATGTCGGGGTTGGTACTGAAGGTGTGCCATTGGTAATATAATGGTCCCTGGCTCCATCCTTTCCGGCTGTCTCCCCCACTCTGCTTTCTGGCCATGGTGAACTAAGAATCCTTGTTATGCCTTGACTTTCTGCTGTATTTCTGTCTTACAGTCAGATAATCATGCAGTGAAATCACTGATACCTTGAGCCAGATTAAACCCACCCATTGTTTACCGGTGATAGAAAACTGATATATCCTCCTCCAAAATATCAGCCAAACAAATACATCAACTAATGCAAAATAAAACATATGATGAGAAGAAAGAATTAAACATGTTCTAGGATTTGGAGGACATTTATACATTTCTAATGAATAAAAAATTTTCTAAAATAACAAAGAATCACTATAATCTCCAAACACATTTATGATTTTAAGTAGCAGAGAACTGGAAATAAAAAATAGTTTTAAGGAGAACACCTATTTTAGAAATTAAAAGGAAAATGATAACTAATGGTGAAGTAATTAAGGATTTAGGAGTTCTGGAATAAGCATTTGATGCGGGAATTAAGGCTGGATGATCACTAAATCAGTCCACTAATTGGTTGGACGGAGGTGTGAGTGTGGAAGTGGGGAAGCCCTCCCTGCAAGAGACTGCTACTGTCCCAAGAGAGTGAAGCTTGGTGATGATCTAAGGGGAGCAGGAAGGGCGGCTGGAGCCACTGCTGCTGGTCTCTTCATTACCCCATACTCTGCTGCTTCCTGCCTTCTGCCCTCCACAGCTGCTTCTCGTCTGCAGTGCCCCTCTGCCAGGCCACCCTGCTTGCAGTTAGTCAAGTAGGAGCTGAAACCTCCACAGACTGTGAGGAAAGGTAAGTCTTTCCTTTCTTAATTTGTGGGTGTTTTGTTTTAGCAATGAAAAGAGTAACTAAGAAAGAACTCTTACAGCCAATTTAAGAACAGCTTCCTGTAAATGCTATCCAGTTCAATAATCATAATCATAATTGCATTTATAATCATAATAATGACAAATAAAAATCTGCTTCTGTGTGAACTGAATTAGTTTCCCATAGCAAGTTTAAGAAACTCTATATGTAGTCTATTAGGATTAATTAATTAAGCTAGTTCTTAGGACTAGACATGAGGGTAACATAAAAATGAATTATAGTTATATATACGAGCCATGATTAGAAGTAGTTTTTTAAATGACACCTTTTTCAATTCCAAATAAATAATGTAAGCATTATATACTGAAAACATGTATTATTAAAAAAATTAAATACCCTTTACAAGAGTAACAATCTATGACATTTAAATGGGAACCATATATGCAAGATAAAAACAATTACTGAAGAAATTAGAAGAAATATTTAAATTAGGATGTATGATATGCTCATGTATTAAAGGTAATAATCCTCTTTGAATGTATATATCATAATTGTGATATCATTAATAACCTTAATTTCTACAGGAAGGTAGAAAACAAAAAGCTAATCCTAAAAGCTATAAAGAATAATTAGAAGTTACTGATCTTAAACTTGTAAGCAATCTGCTTGGAACAATTTACTAAATAAATGGTACAAGTGTGACAGGTTTTTAAAATGACAAAATAGATTTAGAAATGAACACATACAGGGAGAAACAATTTATAACAACAGAAGTATCGTAAAGTACTATAGACCTTAATCTTTCTAATACATGATTCTTCTTAAAATGAGTATGCATATGAAAAAATGACACCTATATCAGATCATAGACAAAATTTCATTCTAAAAGAATGGAAGTTCTAAATGAACCACAAAATAAGATACTAAAAGGTCTATAATGCTTTTAGAAAGGATAAAGGAAGAATACATTCATTATTTCAGCAAATTCTGACAATATGACATATATAGCCACTTGTTTTTCATTTGGATAAACTTATACCTATTATTCACTATTCTTATGAGTGCAGATTTTTGTGTCTTTTTAAAACTGTGTCTGTCTTCTCTATCAGATTTTCTCTAGCAATATTGGTAAGGTTGGACAGCTGCTTTTCTGGATTTTCTTGGCTAGGATAAAAGTTTACATGAACAAGTTCATCTTTGCTATTGCATTCACTGTTTTGCACTTTGCCAATCATGTGCAAATTAACTTTTCTTACAAAGATGGATTGAATAGTGTGGCAGAAAGACAGTATTTTACAAGCGTTAAACATTTTGTTGAATTATGCAGAAGGCAGATATTTTTAGGTTGCTTTACTATTAGCAATGACAAATTCATCATTTCATTGAACTAGTGATCACAGGATGGTTCCCACTATTTAAATTTTTTTCCAGTTTGCAAGTAACTTGTCTATGGTTTTCCAATCTTATAAATGCATTTTTGAAAAAAATATTAATTTTATTAAGTATTGATTGTTTTTTATTAGTACATGTTTGAGATTCACAGTTTATAACTATCTCGGGAAGTGGTTACATGTACATATTGCAAGTTAAATTTTTTCCTAATTCCTTTCCTATTCCATCCTTCTGCCCCTTCTTCCTCTAATTTTTCTATCACCTTTTTCATATTCGTTAATGGTATATGTTTGGCTTTGGGTCTTCTATGCAGAGTGTCATGTAATCTACAAATAATGATAATTTGAGTTCCTTCTTTCCTAGATTCCTTTTATTTCTTTATCTTACCTTGTTGCTCTGGCTATGAGTACCACGTTGAATAGAAGATAAGATAGTGGATGTGCTTGTCCTGGTCCTGATTTTAGTTTTTCTTTTGTTAGTATAATGCTGGCTGTTGGTTTGTTATAAATATTCTTTATTATATTTAGGTATGGTCCTTCTATGCATGTTTTCTTCAGGATTTTTATCATGAAGTGGTGTGAAGAGATGACAGGATGGTTTAACACTCACATGTGTTAAACCATCCTGTCATCTCTGGGATGAAACTCACTTATTGATGATGTATGTTCTTCTTAATAATGTGCTGCATTCTAGTTGCTAAGTCTTCTTGAGAATTTTTTATCTATATTCATTAAAGAGATCAGCGTATAGTTCTGTTTTTTAGATGGGTCTTTATCTGGTTTGGGGATCAAGATGATAGTGGTTTTCATAAATGAAGTAGGGAACATTCTATCTCTTTCAATTTCTTTGAAGAGTTTGAAGAGTATTGGCTGTATAACATTTTTAAAGCTTTTGTAGAATTCAAGCATGAATCTGTCAGATCCTGGGCTTTTTTTAGTTAGTATATTCTTTATTAGTAGGTAAATGTTATCACTTTTTATTGGGTTTCTAAGCATATTTATGTATTCTTGGGTTAGTTTTGATAGTTTGTGTGTGTCTAGGAATCTTTCCACTTCTTCAAAACTAGCTAATTTGTTGGAAGTTTTCAAAGTAGTTACTATCTTTTGGATTGTGACAGAGTCTGTTGCAATTTCACTTTTGTAATTTCTAGTTGCATTATATGAATATTTTCTCTTTTTGTTTTAGTATTGCTCAGGACTTGCCTATTTCATATTTATTCTTTCAAAGAAACTGCTGTTTAATTTGTTGATTTTTAAATTTTTGTAGTCTCAATTTCATTGATTTTCATACAAATCTTTATATTCTCCCACCTTAATTTTGATTTGGGGCTAGTTTGTTGTTGTTTGTCAAATTCACAATTTATCATAAGCTTATTTGTTTGAACCTGCTCTGTTTGCCTAATGTGTGCACTGATGGGATGAATTTTCATCTTTTAAGTGTTTTCATAGTGTCCCATAAATTTTGTCGAGTTGGACAGTCATTGTCACTAACTAATTTTAAAATCTCTTCTTTGATCTCTTCTGTGATCTATTTGTTGTTTTGGAGTATGTTGTTAATTTTCTAAGATGTTTGCTTCTTCCAAATTTTCTCCTGTTGTTGCTTTCTATTTCCATTGCACAGTGGTTGGATAGTATAAATGGTGTGATTTCATTTTGTTTCAATTTATGTAAGCAGGCTTTGTGGGCTAATATGTATGGTACTTGGAAAAAGTGCAATGTGTAGCTGAAAAAAATATGTATCCTCTTGATGAGGGATAGAATACTCTTTGTATATCTATTGAGTCCATATGTTCAAGGATATGATGCATCTCTTAAATTTCTTTATTGATGTTTATTTAGCTTATCTGTGTCTTTGCAAAAGTGAGGTGTCAAAGTCCCTATTATGATTGTGTTAATGTTTACTTGATCTTTTAATATCAGCAAATTTTCTTTTATAAAGATAGCTGCTTTAGTATTTGGTGCACTTATATATATCAATGTTATCCCTTCTTGTTAGATTGTTTCTTTAGTTCTCAGTGAACTTTTTTTGTCTCTTTTAAACTCTTTTAACTCTAAGTTTACAATGTCTGGTATTAAAATTTTTATGCTTGCTTGCTTTCCTGGGGCATGAAATGTTGTTCATCCTTTAATCTTCAGTATACAAATATCTTTTTGAATTAGATGAGTTTCTTGAGCACAACAGATGGCTGGATTCTATTTCTTGATCCCCTCTTCTAGTTTATGTCCTTTGGAGGGTTGAGGCCATTAACATTAAGAGACATGTAGGTGATTTATTATCATGTCTTCTTTACCTGACAGTTACTCATTTATTTTCCTTTTTCTGGTGTTTTTGTTGTTTATTCAATGACTTCACTACGTTCCTCTGTGTTTTTAGATGTGCCCACTCCATTATTTCTGTGTAGAATATTCATCAGTATTATTTCTAGAGCTGGTTTAGCATTCATAAATCTTCTGAGCTAGTCTTTTTTCATGAAAATATCTTCTTTTTCTATCTATTTTGAAGGACAACTTTGCAGGTAAGTTAATTTGAATTGAAAATAACTTATTCTTATTACATGAAATACTTCACTCCAAGCTCTTCTGGCATTTAGGGTTTATGCTGAGTAGTCTGTTATGATTCTAATTGGCTTATCTTTATATGAGATTTTTTTTGTTTGTTTCTCTCTGGCTGTCTTTAAAATTTTTGTTTGTTTGTTTGTTTGAACTTGACATCTGTGAATTTAATGAGGCTGTATCTTTGTGAACTATTCTTTTCATCATATTGTTTGGCCTTCTATAAACATTGCTTAATTATATTTTAAAATATTTTTATATTTGGGAAGTTTTTAATTCCATAATTTTTGAGGTCCTGCTGCTGAACCCATCTATGCAATCTTTTAGATTCTTTTGTAACTCCAGTGAGTCTTAGCTCTTGTCATCTATAGCTGCTGGATAGTCTTCTTTTGCTCTCTTATTTTTTTTTTTAGCTTCTCTGAGCTCTTTATCAAAATTCACTCTTTTGTCCTCAATATCAGACCATCTGTCTTCATAATGGTCATTTCTGGAATGTGTGAATTCTATACTGCTTTGAGTTACAAGTATTTCTGTCTGACATCTTTTGGAGGATTCCATATCTATCATTCAAATTTTGAGCTATTTTAGTTATTCCAGTTTTTTTACTTATATCCTTACATTTACAGTGGGAATATTGAGTGTAATTGCTGTAAACTTTTGTTTCAATTCCTTTTTGAGCTTATCTATCTTCTTCATTGTTTCTAAGAGCTTTCTATAGATTTCTACTCTCTAATACTTTATTTCTTACCCTTTTCTAGAACTTTGCCCTGACTTAGTACTATAGGAATGATATAGGACTTCCAAATGATATAGGGGAAATCTTATAACTCCAAACATATTAGATGCTTGATATGCTGAGTTTGTATTTCCTGAAATTGAATAATGAATTTTAAGGAACAACAGAGATCAAGAGTAGGAAACATTCATTGAAGGAAAGATAGTTCCTGCCTAAGAGAGACAGAAGAGGACTTGGTGAGTAGTTTGCCATTGCCTCTACTTACAGGAGAGGCTTCACACAGCAAAATCATGAGTTGGGTACAGAATCACGAGGTGGGTTTGTGGTGGAACAAAACTATCATCAACCAAAAGAATTACAAGTATAGTTGCTTAGATAATACTGGTCCAATAAGAAATCAAATCACATAGCAAGTATACACGGAAAGAACAAGGACCTTTCCTGGAAGGAATGGGTCACGATGGTCTTGGCTCCCCACCCAGGTGACTGATGCCTATGTAGAATACCAATCATTATTGTTTATTCCTTGTCGAAGTATGTAGGTGTAATCATTGAATCTTTAAAATGAGACCTGGTCTTCAACAAACACCCCTCCATCCACAGTAGTAACGTGGCTCTTATTTTATGCACTGACTTCTTTGACTGACTAGCCCTGTCAGACTACCTGCAATATTTCCACTGAAATTAGCTGTTTCAAATTAGGGGAAAGGGTGGAGGTAAGAGTTTTTCTATTTGTTTTCCCCTTCTCTTTGTGTCTATATTTGTTTGTTAATATATCTATCTCTATCTACATCTACACATATCTCTATACCTATCTTTTAAAGTTATTTGTCTCCTTTTTTCTCCTCCTCTATTTTGGGCAGGGTTTCCTGCAGATTGAATACTTGAGAAATGAAGATAAAATGAGGATTATCTGGAGCTTTTTAGTAGAATGCTGCCTTCCTGTGAATAAATTTCAGCTTTGTACATCTAGTTCCAGTATTTACTTCTTCTGTTATATACTTTAAATTGTTTTGATTGTGTCCTTATGTTTTGCCATAAGAACTGCTTTAATTTATAACAGCATCCATAGATTCAGTCTTATAACAGTTCTGTAAGATAGTCCTTGCTGTTACTCTTCTCTCCGTTGTCTATTAACTCAGAGCAAAGAGCAAACATAAAAGAGTAACCACCTAACATACACATGACACCATAGAATAGTGTAACCCTATATTATGAAATAACTCAAGGAACACAGACAAAGCAATAAAATGTCTTTTTGGAAGACAGATTAGACATTTCAATGAGCCATTGCAAAAATGATTGCCCAGTAGCTTCTTTGCCAGACAGTATAAGTTTTCACACTCCAGCTACTCCTGTGGTCCTTCCACTGCAAAACTGGAGCTAAATCAGACTCAAAACCTTTTTCTTCCAGGTTGCAGGCATTTTTGAAGTTTGATCCAGACCATATTTTTGGGCTAGCAACCCTTGGTGACCTTTCCCTGGGTACGATAATGGATTCACCAGACAAGTTCGCTGACGTTAAATTGTCCACTGAGTCAGGATGATTTCTATGTAATTTGGCTGCAGCAATAACAGACTAACCCATTTCAGTGGTGTCTATCAGAGATAGATGAAAAATAGCATATGATAGCCCTATTCCTGGTCTCCCTTTAGCAGAGCGAATGTGAACCTCCAACCTTGAGTTAACTTGTGATGAATTCAGCTGTGATCATGTCCCTGTCTTTCAGCAGGACTCACCCCAATCTGCTGCCCAACTGCTGACAGTCTACAAAGACTCCTTCAATCATCAACTCAGTGGCCAGACGTTGGCAGTATGAAGCCTTCAGGGGCCTGCTCCAGGACTGAAGTTCGAGCTCCCAACCGTTTCCCACAATGCCTTCTGGGCCCCCACTCTCACTCTGCAGCTATGTCCTGGGACACCTACAACACAGATACTCCCCAGTTGTTACCAGTGGAATATCCCTGGGGAATTAGAGACTCATGTTCTCCCCACTGTCTCCAATTGCATAAGATTGGAGTGCAGTTCTCCCCAAGCCAGAAAATTACTTTACTGTGCCCTTTGGCTGGCAGCCCACAAGCCACTGGCTGTCACTGCAGTGTGGGCCACTTCTGTATCACTTGACCCAATTTTTTCTCTCCTCTGTCAATTCTCTTGCTCCCGTGTTTCCTTCCATCACTTTGGTTTCTCTCCAAGCTACTGTCCTTCACACTTCAGAAACCTTGTCCTGGACAAGCCAAACTTCTGGAACTTCCTGTTCTGTCATCTTTACCACTCTAATCTATGTTTCTTGTTGATGTTCTCTTGGTCTCACTGACATGGCTCCTTCTCTACCTGGCCATGTTGGATCTTCCAGACTATTTCTTCTCAGTGGATATTTCCCCACCTTCTAGATGCTATTCTTTCTCTAATCAGTCGTGTTGACTCTAACCAGACTTTAACTTTGTCCAAGAGCAGGTTGGTTATTGGCTAGGACATTTGGGAAAGCAATGTAGAGCCAGCTCCAAGTTGGTAGTGGCTGAGCCAGGACATGGAATCCACAGTTATGGAGTTGATCAGAACCAGCCTGCATGTCTCAATGTTCCACAGGCACTGGATATCTGGGTGTTCCTGATAATTCTTCTTGCAATTCATTATTTCACAAAAAGTTGAAAATGTGATTTAAAAATATTAACTGATATGCTTCCATAAAAATGAGATTTTCTTTATTACTTGAGATTCTTTATATTTCCTTGTTTAAAAAACATTTATTTTCCTCTCAGTTATCAATTTTGGAGTAAGAAATCAGTATTGTAATTACCTCTGATGATAGAAACTTTCTTTCATTTTGTTGTTTTAAAATTTTGATGTGCTTTGTTTCTTTATCAAACCATGACTTTCTCTTCCACTTTTCTCTTCTTCCCTCCCTCTCTTCCTCCATTCTATTCTCTTTTCCTTCCTGCCTCCCTCCCTTCCTCTCTGCCTTTCTTCTTTTCTCCCTTCTTTTTTACTGTCTTATCATTTATTCACTCTATTTTGTTTTCTTACATTTTAATTTTTTATTGCAATAAATGTTTCCTAGCTGGGATTTGTGTAATTTCCTTTAGAATGCCTCAATTAGTTTGTGACTATTTCCTTATTTTCTGGCACTATAAAATATTTTAAGACTGTGCTACACTTTCTTTGTCTCAGACCAGCAATCAGCCACTTCCCCAAGGAGAGCTCCATACCTTTGTCAATAGAATACCATTTAGAAAACATTTCAGCAGTAGTTGTGCTTGTTTATGTTATAAGCTGAATTTTAAAAGTTTTTTTGTAGTTAGACTTTTTCTTACCACATATTATTATCTTTCTAGTTACTAACTATACTTATGATATTATACAACAGAACTCTTAAACTCATTCCTCCTGTGAACTAAAATTCCGTATGCTCTGACCAGCACTCCCCCAGTACACGGTGTTAGTCACCAACCTAGTCTCTGTCTGATTGTTTTAGATTCCATATATAAATGAGAATATGCAGTATTTTCCTGGCTTATTTCATTTAACATTATGTCCTCCAGGTTTATTCAAGGTGTTGCAAAGAGCAAGATTTTCTTGTTGTAAAGTATAAACTAAATTTATTTTAACTGAAGATTAAAAATAAAAATTACACTTATTAATAGTGTACCATGTGATGTTTGGATACATTATACATCACATCATTTAAATCAGATTAAATATATTGATCTTCTCAATTATTTAGCATTTTAATAAAGGAAAACTATTCAAAATCCTATCCTTCTACTTTCTGAAATATATATATATATATATATATATATATTCTTCTACTTTTTGAAATAAATATATAAAAATTGATTAAGTCCTTATTTTTACTTTGACTGTACTTGTTTTGCTTTTTTCATTGCATGTTAATTATTTTCTCTTTGAAGATAATTACCTCTAATTTTACTTTTAAAAAATTCTAATAATTAAGATTGCTATCAAATTAGCAGAAGCCTCACAACTGATTAAGTTTAGGAACTCTATAGGTGTTTATTTAATACTATAATGATTTTATTTATTTATTTATTTTTTTACCAGGGATTGAACTCACAACCTCATGCTTGCCAGACAGGCATTTGTGTCACTGAGCTAAACCCTCAGCCCTATAATCCTTTTTAAAAATCAGGCTTTTCCAGTGGATTTAATCCCCAGCACCAGACACTTCCTGTACATCCACAGGATCACAAGAACTTAGTTCTAACACTCTGCAAGAGTCTTTGGTTTTGAACTAAGATCTGTATAAGAAGTTTTGTTTTGTTTTGTTGTTTTCCTGAACATCAAGATTATTTGGCCAATGGATAATATGTCTTGTGAGCAAAATTGAGTATGTTGGATAGTGCACAACTGTAAGAAGCCATAGCTCAAATGAATTTGTCTTTTCTATGCACATAATTAAGAAATTGAGAAATTGCAATGGGTTTCTACTGGCATTAGTGTGGATATATTTCTGTTTCTAACAGTACCAACTTTGCAGCAGGAGTTATTTGAAAATGACACAATGCTTTTTTTTTCCTCTTGTAATATTCAGAAATGTAGAATTCTATTCACATCAAGTTTTTCACATCATTGAGAGTAAAAAGTGGGAAAGTTATTCTCTGCTTGCCTGACTCTATCAATGTTCCAAGTGGAAATTTTAGTAGATTTTAATCTTTGGATTGCAAAAGCTAGAAATATTATAGCTCTTATTTAACTGGTTTTTGATTTATAAATTACCATGCAGTTTGTCCAGTAATCAAGATACTAATACTTTAGGAATCAAACATTGCACATTCCTTTTCAATAACTTTCAGTATTTCAAATGTCAACTTGTAATTAATTTTACCTCTGCACTCTGCTATAATACTTCCTCATTTTATGCAGTTTAATAAAGCTATTGAAATATTTCAGAGCAGTATTTGAAGAAATACTGCTTTCAACGTTTTGAGTATTAGATTAAAAAGCAATTTAGAAGTACATGATAAATAATCTTTGAAATAAGTCTCAAATTTTTATAGTAGTAAGAGGTTCTTTCTAAAGAAAATGTGTTCTTTCTAAAATAATTCCGGTGGACCAGAGGGGTAGCTCAGCAGTGCAAGCTCCTTTCTGGTGAGCATGAAGTCATGAGTTTAATCCTGGTACCAAACAATAAATAAATAAAAGTAAAGTAACTCCAAAACTGTATGTAAAGCTATGAACAATAAGAGTAGCTGTTTCTTGCAAAAAAATTGTCTTATTTCCCAAGTCCCTCAATCTTCTTTAACAATTTCTATCTCCATCTAATAAATGTTTTTCCTTACTTTCAGAATGCTTTCCATAGTTAAGTTATGATAATTTTATTCAAGATGAAGTCAGATAGAATTAGAATTTATTGAATATATAATGTATGACTACTAAAATAATAACAAGTATAAAAATGTTGATTTTTTTCAATAATTGGTAAAATAATTATTTGAAAATATTCTAATAATATGTATAACATGTAATCACATGATTGATATGATTGATTACTTTTAAAAAAATGACCACTTCATTAGTAATAAGAGCCCATTTTGGAGGAGGAATTTTAGGATTAAACACCTGCAATATATACTGGTATCTAAGAAAAAAAATAGGCTAAAGCTAAAATGGAGCCTTCTGTGATCATTTTCAGCATTATAATTTCCTGCAAAATTTGAGTGAATTGCAAAACTGTGATAGATTTCCCTGAATAGGATGATCGCAAAGGCTTTGTAGATTTAAAAATAGTTTTGCTGAGGCAATGAGAAGTAATATACTATCAGATTAAAAGCTTTTCATGTTTTACCAAGCCAAAAAGAAGCTGAGAAAGAATTTGCATCTAACCAAACACAAAGTCCTGATTCTCATCTTTTATTTATTTAATATTTAGCATTTCATTTCCCTTTTCTTTGCTCTATCTTCTACTCTTCCCATCTTTAGATTCTCTTTACTGCATTTTGCCAAGGGAAAACATAATTATTTTTACAATGTAATAATTCTTGTTATTAAACAGTTTATAAATGTAAATAGCAAACAGACTCTGTTTTTCTAGGACATTTTGGAAAAGTTGCTGTCTTCAAATGTAAAAGAATCAGGAAGAACAATTTTGGGAACCCTATATAGGTATCAAACACAACTCAATCAAGATTAAGATCATTTTGCTCAAGGCCTATGGAAAGATCTTCAGTTATATTTCATAAGTTTATTTGAATAGGGATGTTGATTGACAGGGTTGATTTTACCATATGTTGTCTATATTCATGAGTTTATATATATTATTATTGTACTAGTGTGTGATGTGATATACTCCACTTAAGATGTTCAGATCCTTGGCCAGTAATAATATGCTACACACAAAGAGTTACTGATACACAAATGTTTACTTACTAAATTATTGAACTGTGATAAAAATGGTAACAGAATCTGTTTACTTACTAAATTATTGAACTGTGATAAAAATGGTAACAGAAGAACATGAAATATTCCTGGTAAAAGCATGAAAATTTATATAAGATTAGTCCTTTATGAGCAACTGTATTTCCTATGATGTCAACCAGATATTCCATCTAAACTTTTTCATGCTAATATAGCATGCTTACTCAATAAATTGAACATGTTAAATATTCAAACAGAAATGAAAACTAGATTTTAAAATGTTTCTTCTTTAAAAGTTTTTACAAATTGTAGCTGCTGGACTCTTGACTACTTAGTGTAAGATGTTAACTCATAAATATATTTTGCACCTTCTCATAATAACTGTAACTGCCTCTTCTTCACAGGCCTGAAAAGTTTACTTGATGTTTAGCTTCCCAATTTATAGTTATTTATGATATGCCGATAATGCTCCTTTTAAGTATAAAATCACCTACTTCATTGAAGACAGAACCAGCAGTCCAAAGTATATAGTTTTTAATAAATCATAGCTTCACTTGAGACTTCAGAGATTAGTTTCTAACATTTTTATGATTGTATAATCAGGAAACTTTGAGGTATAATAGTTTATTTGGTTCTTTGTACAGTCTTTTTAAATGCAGGGGAAAAAGTACAAACATCTTAACTGAATTAAGACACAAAGACTAGCACATTTGATAATTCATTTCATTAGAACCAGCTGAGACTTTCAACCAAAGACATAGTTTTAATTTAAAACACTCTGCTCATTAGAAATTAAACGGTGGCATCTAAATCTCTTATAGCAGTTCTAGATTGGTTATGAGCTATATTAGTCCGTTGTCACTGACAACAAACACTGGATTTAAATATTAACCTTACAGTGAAAAAGATTTATTCCATTATGTGTTTTCTCGGGCTCAAAACTTGAGACATTTTAGAAATTGAAATACAGACATTTCAAGCTATTACCAAGGTCCACAGTTTACCAGCACAATGAAAAGTAACCAACTTGTAGGAAAAAGTCATCCTTTAAAATGATAAAGGATTTAAGAAATTACTTAAATTTTACTAGTATAAGAAATATCTGTGTGGAATTCATAGGCTAACTTTTCATACGGTTGAGTGACAGTGGACTAGATCATTTTAGATGTGACAAAGTTGGTGTAAACTTCAATGCTGGACAGAAGAGAGGTGGCAAATGTGTAGTTATTTTCAGAGTTTATGGGCCCCAGAGCTTTTCTTGCTTCTGTGAATACTTCACAGATTCAGTAATTTAGCTGTAGTTTAGATTCTTAATTTTCTACCAAACATCATGTTATTTAGAACAAACACAATTGTATCTATTTTGACTATAAAATTATTCCAAGCATTTAACAGCCTATGCACAAGACAGAAAAAAAGTTAAAGGGAGATGCTTACTTAATTTAGTTGAAGACTTAATTAGGATCACAATTCTATCAGACATTTAATATTGCATTTTATCTCATTTATTCTTTTTTTCTAATAGAATTTAATGGCATGTCAATTGTATATGATTATGGATAGCTATTTATGGCACGAGGTCTTGCCTCTACACTTAATTACATTTTGTTTTGAGGTTAATATTATATTACAACTGTAGGTTTTATTTGAATCTATTCTTATAATTTTCCTCTCATTAGGATTTAAATTGCTAGTTGTAGATTCCTTTGTTTGTGATTTTTACTATTTCTTTTATTCTATTTCTAGGTCCAGTCTCTAGTACATTGTTCTTGCTGATTACTTTAAAGGAACTTAGGGGTACAAGAAAAGAAATCATTTATTTTTGTCATATGCTGAAGCTTTCAATGAACAATGTATTCACGTGCTAAATAAAAGCATTCCGCATTGTGATCATTAATGAATACATTTGATATTTACTTGCTTTTTACCTCTTTCTTTTAGTCTGTTACATACCTATCCTGCTACAGATCACCATAGTATCCTAAAACTTTACCATCTCGATTGCTACAAATATACATTAAAAACTAGCATGGATATTCATCATAAATATAGTACTTCTCAATATGTTTCATCACCTCATATCTTCCTATTCACAAAAGAATTTAGAATCAATTGCGTATTTACAAATATCACACAAGTAATGCATTTTGTGTATCCCTCAGTAAGGGCCAAGAAAGATTAGGTTCACATATTAATTAATGCTTTTACTTGAAAATTGTTTGGTTGCTCCATATTTAACCTTATCTTTGGCATAATGATTTTCATTATTTAGTAATCACTTGCATATTACTTTACAAACTTACTTAAAATAATATCCAAGAAGTCTATTCACATTTTTTAAAATCACATAGTTGCTTTTTTATTATTTTCCCAAGGAATAAAGTCAAATCAAAACCATGCCTTCCTAACATGTTCTGATATGCCAGCAAACAAATAGATTCTTATATTTATTCATGGGATTCTGTAACCAATAAATGGCTGGTAAAATGTGTAGAAATCAATCAAGTTCTAGATATGTGCTTAATGGATAGATAGGGAAAGGCACTAGTTTTGCTCATAAAATTGCGCTTTCTATATAATAATAGAAGGTACTTGTCATTAGAGTTCCAAATCTCAGGTTTGGGGGAGTCTTCAGGTAATATATGCAGTGAAGAACATTACTAGGCACTACGAAACAATAGGCTTCTATCAATCAACATATATTTAAATATGAACAGCTTTTAGAAAGCTTTGGGTATTTTTTCTTTCCCTGACACTGATATTAATTAAGTATCATAATTTAATGAACCTGAAAAAAAGATTGACATTTGTACAATTAGTCTTCACATGGCACACAGATCTGATCCTCTAAATCTGAATTTCAGACAAATGTGACTGCCATTGTGCACACAGAACTCTGACACCAGCCCGGCTTCCAAGTTTTCCATTATATTCCTAGGCTCAGCAGCATAAAATACAGGAAACAAGACAAGGTTTCTGCCACAATCTTGCTTCACACAGCTGAGTACATGAAATGAATAGGGCACCATTAGTCGTGGCATGGTTTGTTACAAGTGCAGGCCAGCATGGTGAGATAACAAAATACTAATTTGTAATATGTCTTCCTTTACATTTGAATTTTCCATGCATTCTCATTTATTCTAGACTTGGCTTATTTCTTTGCTTTAATAGGTTTTAATTTACTCACTAATTATTCCACTGGAGGGCTCATTCCCTGAATTTTTAGTTTGCCTCTGTTTCAAAGGTAGAATACTCTCAACACAGATACTGGACAGAGAGAAGACTACAAATGGTTGATTTAGTCCAAGGTTTCTAAATTTCATATGGTAACACATTAATGAGTTTGAGATACCAATTTTTTGGAATAAAACTTGCAGTTTTAACTTTTAGAGGGAATGAAATACATTAAATTAGGATATAACTGAAAAGGAAAACAAAATAAAACAGAATACACTGAATTGCGTATAGTAATAGGTAGATATTTTTTTCAATTCTCCATGTGTATATCTACATACAATTGTGATATGACAAGTGCATGAATTAATCATTGTGGATTGGAGATAAGAGTGTTTGAAAGGCACTTGTTCATCCTAAGAAGCACTCTATCCAGCTTAAAAGTATAAGCCCCAGACTGTACAAGGCTATGTAAGGGAAAGAAGTGGGATAGATGGTAATGCCAAGACACACACAATAGCGACTGTGCTGAAACTGTAAAATGAACTCAATTTAGAATCCCTTCTCATAAATTGTGAATGAAACCCATGAATATATGACTGTGACTTGTGTGACTAAGTCACTTGGCAAGGATAAAATAATTTTCCAGATTTACATTTGTGTTAATGAAAATGAAGTTTGTATTAGGTGGATCAGACCAAACCAGGTGAGCACTTGCAAAAAGGATCTTGAAATAGACCCTAAGGAACTGCGGTTGACCTGCTCCCGTTAGCCTTGAAGAATCAAAATGTCACATTGTGCAGAGTTGCATGTGTGACAGGGGTAGTTGATGACTTGTAAGGGCCAAGAACCTCAGTCCTAGGAACACAAGGAAATTAATCACATCAACAACCGAGCAGTCTGAAAGAAACCTGATTTCAGATAAACCTGTAGGTCTGCCAACACCTTGGCTAATTCTTCGCCTTGTGAAGCACGGAACTGAGGCCCTAACTAAGCTGCAGTAGGAACTCTAGAATCCAGACAAACTAAAGAAAAAAGTGGGTGATGTCTTAAGTAACTACATTAATAGAAACTTTTAACATAAACATAGAGAAAAATAAAGTCATCTGTTTAGATTCCAGGCATGTGGGATCCCCTTTTACTGTCCTGCAGCCAAGAGGTCACCAAAGAGGAGACATTTGCTTTCTGCTGTCAGCTAAGTTTCTACAGCCAGACCCACCATTCATTCAGTTTCCTTCACTTCTGCACAGTGTCTAAAATGAGTGTCTTTATTCATCCAGCTTCTCATTATTACCCCATTTAAAAAAAAAAAGCACAAAGAAACATACATGCAGCTAAATAATAGCTTTTGGAATATAATTCTCACATTCTTGTAAAGTTGATAATATTAAGCCTGCTTTGCAGAAGAGAAAGATGGAGTTTAGAGAAGTTTAAAAAAAATAACTTTTTTGCAGTTACTTTAACTAGATCTATTAGAGTCCAGGCATCTTTAATTATTTTCTCATTAACTTTCTCAAAGCAACAAGAAATTAAATTTGTTTTACTGTGAAGTAGAATGAAATGTGATGACTAATATGATTATTAGCATATTTATTTATTGTAGTTGAGCTATTATCTCTACATTCTTCATTTAGGAGTGTGTGTGTGTGTGTGTGTGTATGAAGGGAGGGGGATTGAGACATACCTCTCCTGCCCTTTGGTGTGGTCTGAATTATTGTGATGACTACTAAATACATATTTTAAATTAATCACTGGCTAAATTTTGTAAGCTCTCTCAATCATGTAACAAAACAGTTTACAATTTAATTTCAAAATTAAAATGAATCAATACTCCAGTAATTCCATAAAACCTACGCAGTGGAATTTTTCACTAATTGAGAATTTCAAATGATTTAAATTGAATGAGACCTGCAATTGAAAAAGGAAAAAGGAATAAGTGGCAGATCCCAATACAGCAAAGAGGATAAGTGCAAGAACTAGATATAGTTTTATTTTATTATAATACATTATTTACTATAAATTAATCTTAAAAGATTTTCTTTACTAGCAATTTTTTATTGAGTAGTTCTATGGGTATTTCTGTATATAACTGTATGCTAAGAATATTTTTCAAAAGTGATTGCAGTCTTCTCCTTATTTACCATATTAATGAATTTCTATCCAAGTTAACCATAGAAATTAGAACCATTTTAACACATTAAAATATCAAAATATCTTAAACATCCTGTAAGAACAATTCTAATTTCTAACAAATCCCCCCAAAATCAATTCTCCTGAATTAAAATTTTATACAAAAAGAGTCATCTAATAATCAGAATTTAAAACCAAAACAAACCATAATTGTGGCTCTTAGAAGAATTTAATCATGCACTTACAGTACACATCTGTACTATATGGAAATAACACTCCCATTAGTCAACAGAAAAGGAAGATTCTGGCTTTCACAAATCCAAATAAAAGACATTTTAGTGATTCAGTCTATCTCCCTGTTTAAGACTTCATGACTAATACTCCCAGTCATGCTCAACAGAAGAATTCCTTGCCAAGTTTTACTATAGTGCTGGTTTATGGTAAATTTTTTTTTCAGATTCGTATTATGTGCTTTCAGTCAAACAGTAGGAATTTTAAAAAATAACTTGTGATATATAACTTGTTGTATATGGTAATGTTATACCATATATATTACATTTCATTAGGACGGCGTCTACTTTTAAGAATTCTTTCATAGTCTTCTGATTTCTTATTTAATTTTTCCTTTCCTCTGATCCTCTCTTTAAAATGATCCGTGGTAGCCGAGAGTTATTGTGCTGCCTACAGTCTCAACTATTCCAGATGCTGAAGCTGGAGAATTGCTTGAGTCCAGGAATTCTAGACCAGCCTGGGCAACAACCTGTCTTTACCTCTTGGTAGAACAAGTGTGGGATATGTTAATACAAAGAAAGGAACAGTGTTAAGATGTTTAAGAGAAAAAAAAATCCGAATTTCCCCACTTCTAATTTTGGATAAAAGCTGGAAGTCCGCACTGAAACAACATCGGGGAGAAAAAAATTGGACCTTGCTCACCAAGACTATTTTACAAGTTACTTCCAAACATTAAGGTTTCAAGAAAATGCATAATTTTGTAATATTGAATATTTCAAATTTCTTTCAAGAAGTGATTTAATAAATGTTGAAACAAATGACATGAAGTGGTATCGTCAATGTGCTATTGCTGCCTGACTCTTCTTTCTGCCTCAGATGACAGGAATTTCAAGGGGTGCCCCAAAGATGGAACTAGGGTGGGAATGGTGTTCCCAGCAATTGCTGAAGATGTCTTGTCTAAGAGTTCCTGCGATGGGAGCAATGTACCTATTAGAATTCAATTCTAATTCTAATTCTAATTTAATTCAGAAAATACACAGCATAATATTCTGGGGTAGGGGAAATCATCTTAAATAAGTGTCAGGAGTGAGCGTCCGTGTTTCACTGGTCCCTAGAACATCCCCAGTTCATAACAGTGCTACAACTGAGTTTCAGACTTCATATATCCTTACACTGAAATCCCTTTCTAAGAAGTCTTACATGATTTCTATACCTTAGCAATAGCAATGACATTGGTTTAAAGAATTCCTTAGATCACTAATAAATTTTATAACTTTTTCTCTTACTTTGATACCTACCATTTTCAGTTAGGGAACTTTGGAATACAATAAATAAATAAAGTAAATAGAAGGGAAAAACAGATCAATCCTATTGGATTCATCCTCAGGTAGCTCTATTCACTAAGCAAATTTCAAGTTAATGTAACTGTAAATTGCTAACCTTCAAAGTATTTTACTTTTTTAACCTGGCAAGTTTGCTCACTCTTTTCTGAGTAGAATCTATGAATTAATTTTACTAAATAACAAAACAAGAACTTATTTATTTTTTCAGATGAATGGTTGCTTGTTAGAAAAATTATTGATTGATATTTTACCAAAAACATACATAAGCTCTACAGCAACAGTTCTCAAATTTTGGGATCATGAATCCATCTTTCCTTTTAAAAAATTAGGGAGGACCCCAAAGAGATTTTCTTTCCTTGGGTTAAATTTTTTGAAGCTGTCATTATTAGAAAATACAGTGGAGAACATTTTAAAGTATTTTATCGAAACACATAAACCTGCTACGTGTTAAAATAAATGGTATATGAAACACACATAGTTCATAAATTAATAAGCAGTATTATTTTTTACTTGTGTGAGTGTCTATAATGACTTTTAATAGAAGATAACTGAATTAACATGCTGGCTTCTGTATTCAGAATGTTGTAACATGATTTAGGGGTGAAGCATATGAAGAAAACGCGACCACATATTATTAAGGAGTGAGACTATGAAAGTGTTCTCGGGGACCTTAGAGGGCCAGGTAACACTAGGAGAACCAGGCTTACCAGTACCCTTTTACTGTCTGTCTTCTCTCTTCTTTAATCTCCTCATACACAGATTACACTTGACTTCTCTTCTTCTTTCTCTTTGTATCATACATGGCTTTGTTTGCTTCTCCTTCCCTTATTCATTATTCTCAGCCATATTGCTTTTAAATCTTAATGTTTTTACTGACCTCTAACTTTTTCCTGCAATTTTGCTACCTTCCCTTAAAATCCTATTTTGTTCTTTTCAGATGATCTATGAAAATAAAATATCTCTAGGAAAGATAATCCCTTGATATTGCATGGGAAGACGTGTGATAATTCCTATTTATTTCTCAGGTTTTCTCTGAAAGTAGCATTATCTAGTCATACAAGTAAAGCAACAAGAAGTCAGATATTTTTAATTTTCCACTTTACCTCTGTCCATACATCCAGTGTTATTGCCTTCCCCAATTCATCCTACATTTATTTGCCTTGAATTCCAAATACTTAAATCCAATCCAACCTTAATCCACTTTGCCCCCTCACTGTTACATCACAAAAGTCTAATAACTATTTTCCTTCTCTCCTCTTACCTAGCTCTACTACCACAATAAATTCTCCAATCAGAGGCCAACTCAGTTTCTATTAATGCTGCCGGTAACCTACTTGAACTCCTTACCCAGTTGGGATACCATACCCCAGCTGTTCTAAGTTTTGTCTAACAATATTTCACAGCTGACTTGGTGGTCTTTGAGGATGTGACTTTCAAAAGGAGGAACTAACTCCTCCAGAGGGTGTAGCCCTTCAGAACCCAAGGACAGAAAATGGCCAATAACAGACAGGTAGGATAAAAATGGCTGCTGCCTTACACTACGGAATAATCTGTGCTCTAGATCAGAAGAAACTACTGTCAGCTAAGATTGCTTGCTTGCTTCCTGCACTCCTGTTATCCTGAGGCAGCACTTTGTCTCAACTCTACTTCTAGGACACTCACACTAAAACATTCAAAATCTAATACCATATGTCAAATTATATTCTTTTCCTGCTTAAAACTTTCCAGTGAATTTCAAACTCTTTAATAGTATCTACAAAATACTGCTTTTATGGGTGGGTATCTATTTTGGAGATGTAGTTCAGTGACAGAGTGCTTGCCTAGCATGCACAAGGCCCTGACTTCAATCCCCAGTACCACGGAAAAAGAAAGGAAGGAAGGAAGGAAGGAAGGAAGGAAGGAAGGAAGAAAGAAAGAAAGAAAGAAAGAAAGAAAGAAAGAAAGAGAGAGAGAGAGAGAGAAAGAAAGAAAGAAGGAAAGAAAGAAAATAAGCACTAGCACAATTGTAATAGGAGACCCCACTGTCACAGATAGATCAAATAAATTAAAGAAATCAAAAAAGAAATATCAGAATTGGACCAAACTGTTAATAAATGGACTTAGCAGATGTCTACAGAGTGTTCCATCTCACATCAGAATGAATATTCTTCCCAGCTGCACATGTGACATTTTCCAAAATACTGGCTCACAGAACATGCTTAAGTAAATGCAAATGAACTGAAATTATCTTGTGCATATTATCAGACCATAGTGCAATGTAATTAGAAATAAATGGAAAAGGAAAACACAAAAACTCTGTAAACACATGGAAATTAATAACAGCCCCCTGGAAAAACAAGAGGTCACAGATGAAATTAAGGAATTAAACAATATCTATAAGTAAATGATAATGCTGATATAACATACCAGAACTTATGCGATGAAAAAAAAGTTGTTGTATGAGGGAAACTTATAATGGTGAACTCTCACATCAAGGAAACGGAGTGAGCTCAAATAAACAACATAATGTGTATCTTCAAACTTCTAGAAAAAGAACAAGCCAAGCCCAAAGTTTGCACCAGAGTGGAAAATATAGAGATAAGAGCAAAAAATAAAGCAATTGAGACTAAGAACACCTTATAAAGAATCAATGGATCAAAGAGTTGGTTCTTTGAAAGATTAAATAAAATCATTAAACCGTTAGCCAAACATATCAAAAATAAAAAAGAAAGAAAGAAGGAAAAGGAAAGACTCAAATCCATGCCACTAGGAATGAAAGGGGTGAAATCACAGTGGATCCTGCAGAAATCCAGAGAATCATCAATGTCAGTATCAAGACCATTTATTCTAATAAAATGCAAAAAGAAGAAATGGAGAGATTCCTGGATACATATGAATTGCCAAAGCTGAATCAAAAAGATATAAAATTCTAAATAACTCAATATCATTCAATTAAATTTAAAATGTAATTAAAAATTTACCAATAAAGAAGATTCCAGGATTCACTACTGAATTCTACAAGAAATTTAGAGAAGATCTAATACCATTACTCATCAAACTCTTTAATGAATTTGAAAGGAAAGTCATACTCCCAAAGTAATTCCTGGAAGCAAGTATTACCCTCATACCAAAACCAGCGAAGGATCCAACCAAAACAAAAAATTACAGGCCAATCTTTCTAATGAACATAGATGAAAAAACCTTAATAAATAAGATACCAGCAAACAGAATGCAATAAATCATCAAAAGATTTTATGAAATGACCAAATAGGGTTCATCCCAGGGATGCAGAGATGGTTCAACACATACAAATCAATAAATGTAACTCACCATGTCAATGAAGTTGAAGACAAAAATCACATGATCATCACAGGAGAAGCATTTGACAGAGTCCAATACTCATTCATGAAAAAGACTCTACATAAAATTAGAATAGATGGTCTTTATCTCAGTCTGATAAAAGCCATCTATGACAAACAACCTGCCCCCTAAATGGTCAAAAAACTGAAAGCCTTCACTCTAAAATCAGGAACAAGATAGGTATGTCCACTATCACCACTCCTATTCAATATAATCTGGAAACATTAGCAGGAGCAGTTAGACAAGAGAGAAATAAAAAGAATACTGATAGGAAAGGGAGAAGTTAAATTATCATTATTTTCAGATGATGTGATACTTTCCATAAAGTACCCCTAAAACTTCAACAAAAGAATTCTAGATTTAATAACCAAGTTCAGTCACATAGCTGGATACAAAGTGAACACTTTTACAAAAATAATAAGCTCTCTGATAAAGAAATTAGGGAAACAAAACCTTTCATAACAACCTCAAAAGAAAAGTACTTAAGTGATCGAACAAAGGAAATAAAATATCTTTACATTGAAAACTACAGTAATCTGATAATGAAATCAGAGAGAACATCAAAAAATGGAAAGGTGCCTTGATCTTAGGCAAAAAGATCTAATACAGTGAAAATGGCCATATTTCCAAAATTGTTATGCAGATTTAATGCAGTACCGATCAAAATTCCAACAGAATTATAATTTTAGAAATCTAAAATAGCAAAAACAATTTTAGGCAACAAAGGAAAGACAGGAAGCATCACAGTCTATAACTTTAAATTATACTACAAAGCTACTGTGATTAAAACAGTATTGTAGGGCCAGGTGTTCAGCTCAGTGGCATAAGTGCCTGCTTGGCAAACACAAAGTCTTGAGTTCGATCCCCAATACCAAAATAAATAAATAAACAGTATTATACTGGCAAAAAAACATACATACAAATGCAAGGATAAATGGAACAGATTAGAAGATGCAAAAATAACTCCAAACACACTCAGTAACAGCAACCTTATCTTCAACAAAAGAGCCAAAGAACTTCACTAGAAGAAAGATTGTCTCTTTAATACATGGTGCTAGAAAAACTTACTCTACCAAAGTCTAAAACCAGACTCATGTCTCTGACCATGCACTAAACTAAAATCTAAATGGATCAAAGTTCTAAATATTAAAATAGGAACACTCCATCTCCTGGAAGAGAAAATAGGTAGAACTCTTGAAGACATAGATATAACCAAAGACTTCATGAACAAAATCACAAATGCACAGGAAATGTTACACAGAATGAATGGGATCTCATCTTATTAAAAAGCTTTTGTACAGAAAAAGAAACAACCAACAGAATGAAGAGACAACCCACACAGTGGAAAAATATTTTTGTCTGCTCTTCTTCAGTCAAAGGAATACTATAAAAAATATCAAAGAACTAAAAAAAATCATATCCCTGTAAGTTAAAGACACAAAACAAAAATAAGCATCTAAAATGAGTACATAGTTTTCAGATGAGGAAGTAAAAATGGAAAATAAATATATGAAAAATGTTCAACATCACTGATCATTCAAGAGATGCAAAGTAAGACAACAGACTGAGACTCAACCTCACTCCTAAAAGAATGGCTATTATCAACACTTCAACCAATTACAAATGCTGGTGGTGTTTTGGGGAAAAAGGCATCCTCTACTGTTGGGAGTGTAGATTGGTGCAGCCACTGTGGATAGCAGTGTAGAGATTCCTCAAAACACCAAAACTAGAGGTTCTATTTGATCCAACAATTTCCCTTCTTGGTATCTTCCTGAAAGAATTAAAAGCATCATACCACAGTAATATATGCACACTCATGTTATAACAACACAATTCATAATGGCTAAATCTTGGAATCAACCCAAATGCCCATCAACTAATGACTGAATAAATAAGATTTTGTTTTGTTTTGTTTTGTTTTGTTTTGAATACAATGGAGTACTATTCATCCATAAAGAAAGATGATTTTGAGGCATTTCTAGGTGAATGGATACCAGTTCAGACCATACTTGTCAGTGAAATAAATCAAACACACATATACAAATATCACATTGTGTCTCTGGTATGAAAAACTGGAAGTATAAACAAGGACCAAAATGTATACTACGTATTATGAAATCCAAAGAAAATTCTCAAATAGGAACAGGAATTAGGGAGGGTAGAGAGGGAGAGGAAGAAAGGGGGAAAAAAGAAAAAAGTGGAAACGAAGCTTTTGTAAATATGGAAGGGAAGAGGGTTTGAAGGGAAGGTAAGAGTATGAGTAAAAAAGAAAAATGAACCTATCTTATATGGGTACAAATGTTCTATGATGAATGTGGTATATATATATATATATATATATATATATATATCCAATAAACTTAATTAATAAAAGGGACCAGGCTGGAAACAGTAAGATACTATCTTTATGCAAGGAAATAAAACAAAAATTTAAAAAAATAAAGTTACTGAAATACATTGTACAAAGTTATATATAAACATTCTAAGACTTTCTAAGTGCTACAGAAGAGCACACATTAAATTGAAGTGATAGGTAAAGGTTTCACTACTTAGTGTTATCTTTGGATAAGTAAATACTCAAGGAAAATTATACTGAATGAAAGAAACAGGATAAGAAGATACAATAAAAATGCATAATCTGATCCCCCAAAAAATGGAAAATAGCTTGACCAGGACAATTCTATGTAAGGGAGGAATATTTGGATTGCGGACCTGGGGCTGAAGAGAAAACCAAAAACCTACCACCTCTGTTCTTCTGTGACTTAAGATGGTCAGCAAAAAAAAAAATTTTAAAGAAAATTATGTCTTTTAAAATACTGAGGGCTTAACCAGCGTGGCTGAGTCCTCACAGAGCTCGCAGCAGCAGCTGTGTGTGACGTGATGCAGGAGTTCACACAGCTGCCTGCTCCAGGCACCCATCCAGCGTGGAGAACACTAGCCCTAGAAACACCTCTCCACGCTGCTGGCAACCTTTCTGCTCTGCCTCTGGAGCTCCCACCCTCTCTAGGATTGTACTCAGTTACATGCCAATGAAAAACTCACTTTATTGACTAACAAATACCAGAAGTAGAATAAACACTTTTATAGTTTCTTCTGTTGAACAAGTGGTTTATTGAAGAACCTGTATTTGGATACATTTCATCAGTGGAAACTATGCTAATACATAAAACCAAGTCAATAGATTAAGATAAGCAGCCAGCTAAATCTAGGAGTGGAGGACAGAGACACAGCAAACTCATTAATTGACAGTTTTGAGCCAGTTAATTAAGTCAAAAGCCCAAACCAACTCATCCACTAGATTGAACCTTTGCTTAAACTTCATTAATTGCAAACTTGGAGGATAAGAAGAAGGAAGAGGAGGAGAGAAGTGAGAAGAGGGAGAGAAGGGTGATGGGAAGAGGAGGAGGAAGAAGAAGAGGAGGAGGAAGAGGAGGAGGAGGAGGAGAAAGACAGTTGACTACCAATGTTCAAAATTCTCCAAATGAACCTAAATTATTATTTCCATTTTAAAAGGACAAAAAGATTACTTTTGTGGATGCAACCTATATGCAATTTGCAAGCAGAGGCCAGAGGACCTCCAACTCTTGTAATGGTCAAATAAGGAACATTTAGGTCCCTACATCAGGTTGCTTACCACTTTGTGTAATGCACAATCTGAAAATGAGGTCTGGCAGTTTCAAAAACAATACAGTTATTTTTGAGAATTGAAAATGACATAACTATTTTATGATTTTACAAATTTAATAAAATACAGAGTCTATCTCGAGGGAGATCCTACCTTGATATTCAATTAGCAAAACCAAACAAGGTAAACATGGTTACACACAATAATTTCTGCAATTTCAATCATTATTCATTACTGCTTTGGGATCATTTCTGCTTTCTTAGTTGAGGTAAATAAGAATGGAATAAAAAGCAGTAGTTCTTTTTGTTTCTGTGCTGGCTGAACTTTTCTATACCCTTTGCACAGTCGAGTGGTAAAATGCTTTCGTATTTCGTGCATTACTTTTAAAGATGGATAGACAATGTTTCTTCAAGGAAGGACAACAGGGAAACATGTGCTTCTAGTTAATCAACCTAGGTGAAATGGTCACTCTGAGAGCACCTGCTCGTTCCTACTGCACAGTGACCACGTGTTGCAGCGCCCTTATAACCCAGCACAGTCAGTATCTAATGACCGTCTTTCAATCCATAATAATAAATACACATCTTCAAAGGAGATCTTGTTTCCTACACTTGTGAGATAAATCACTTTTCAGTCATGTTTCTTTTCCCCCCACTCCCACACACTCTTGAGCCATTAGTTCTTATCATTAACTTTCAGGAAATAATAATTAACCCAATGATTTAACACCATCACAAGAGTCCCTTAATATGATGACTCTTTTCAAATCCCCTTCTATCTCTCCTTGTTTTGCTGTATCTGTTTTACAAATTACCACTTTTAACAACTCTGCTTGAGAAACCTTTTTAAGTGATTCAACCAACTGGATACAAACATACAGTTTAAAATTTCACAGGGTGTGTTTTAAGCAGATCAAATCGGATGCCCTGTGAAAGAATAATATTCAGTAAAGAGTGTGGAAAGATTAATTAGACAATAAGTAGTCGGCTTTGGACATAGTTTGTGATTATCTTCCTTTTAGATTAGTTCTTCTTTCCTCGAAGTTGGTCAGTTTAGCAGTTTGTCATTCTCAGAATTACTTCAAAAATTTAATTCATGCATCATGTTGAACTGTAAAAAGAAGCAATTATGTTAATTATATTAGCTTTAATTTTCTATTATTGTTTTGACACTGGCTATTCCGTATCTCATTTAGAAATCTCACGCATCTCTGGGAAGACCCTTTTGTAGATTCATCCCTAAGGAAGGAGAAATTACAAACCTGTTGTGAGGCTCTGTCCCTCAGCTGGAACCTGTTCCCAGACCACTCTACTCTCGTTTCACTGTTGCCAGAACAGTACATGCTGAAGTTCAAAACTGCTTGACTCTTCTAGAAGACTTCTTTGTCTACTTGTCTTAAAAGTGAACAGTAGGTGGCAAGGATTGTGGTGCTTGCCTATGATCCCAATACTAGAAAGGCTGAGGGAGGAGGATCTCTGTGAGTTCAGGGACAGACTGAATGACAGAGCAAGACCCTGTCTCAACCCCTACCTAATAAAAGAATAGTAGCTAATGCTTTGGACTAAATTGTGCTCCCACCTCAAAAATTTACGTATTAACTTTGTCACCCATAAGACAATAGTGTCTGGAAATAGGATCTTCTGAAGAAATAGCAGTAGATGAATTCCTGAGAGCAGGGCCCTTGTCATAAAATTGTTGGCCCTGTAAGAAGAGGAAGACAGTGAGTTTGATCTTTACTGTGTGAGAAGCATGCAGAAGTGGCTGTCCGTAAGCTGGAGCAGGGCTCACACCAGGAATTTTGTCTTTTCTCTCAGATTTTCCAGTCTCCAGAGCAGTAAGAAATAAATGCCCCTTATTGAGGAACTTGGTATATAGTCCCTGATACTTTGTGACAGCAGCTGAAGCTGCATAATGCAGTCACATAAATTACATCTTCATAGATTTGTTTTATTAATATTTTTCAATTAGGAAAACAAAGCAAGATAAACATTAGACAAAGTAATTTTTGAAACCTCAATCATTGTTTATTAATTAATTTAATGTGTTTTATATTATTCTATTGTGTATTTTATAATGTATATTACATATAATATAATTAATATTTAATTCCCAACTTTTCTCATACTTGTAAGAAAGTTTTGTGCTAGACGAATTTATTCTTATTATGTTAATGCTGCTCTCATTTTGTTAGACTCTCTCTTCTGAAGGAATATTCACTGTGTCTGGTTTTCTTGGTGGTTTCTGAGACAGGCTTCATTACAAATAATTTGATAGTTACAATTTCTGCAGAAGCAAGTTGATAAATTCAGTGAGCAGTTAGTGATTTTTTTTAAATTTTAAAATGACAAAGAATAAAAATCATGATATATATTTTCAAAACTGATTAAGAGGAGATTAACAATAGTTAACACATGGCATATTGTCATCTTCAAAGTAGTTGCTCAAACCACAATATAGGCATGAAAAAAATTGTTGAACAATGAAAGCACAAACGATTCTTTTTGATGAATAGAAATTAGTAGTATAATTATCTATCATAATTATATATATATATAATTATATATATATAATTTATATTTCCCTTCTTTCTTTTCTTCTTTCCCCTATTCCACTTGAGCTTTTTTTTAGTAGCTTTTTCTCCTTTCACTTTCACAATATCTATTGTACTTTTGGATCTTATTTACTCTTTCAGTTTCTTACACTAGGGAGACAATATAATGTTTACACATATGACTCTGATTTATTTCACTTATGTGTATGGTAGTTATTTTTTCAAATGCACAGAAAACAGCTCCTTAAGTATCAGGGTATAGTGGCACACAACTGTAATTCCAGTCACTCAGGTGGCTGAGGTAGGACAATCTCAAAAAAATGCACAGATATAGAAGAATAACAAAATATATTTAGCTTACTTAATAATTCAGTTAGAAAAGTTATTTTGATTCCAGAAGATCTGGAAGTTCATGTCTAGAAGATGCACCATCCTTCACAGAAAATCAAAAAATGCTTTTAGTTAAAAAGCAAAAGCATATATATAAAAATTTATTTGTCCTAAATAAAAACAAACTATATAATTTTATATTCCTATTTCTTACATCATTATTAATATTTGATCATTGACTTATAATCTGTATTATTGTCTCATCCTGAGAAAAACAGGCTTATATTGATCAGACGACCTATTAAAGAATGGGATCTCAGAGGATTCAATGAGATGGGGTTTGCAGCTCAACGTGGGATTTATGCCTGTGAAGGAGGAATATAATCAGAGAACTGAGCAGCGGGAGGAACTGGTTTGTCCTCCAGACCTGACAAAGTTCAATCCAATGCCGCCTGTTCCGAGTTGAACTGCACTGCACCAAGTGACCCTCACCTTACCCAGTAACAGAATGGGTGCTTTTCTGGAAAGGGTGAAGAACCCTGGAGCCGAGGTCTGTCCGAGAGGGGTGACTGCTCAGGATGCTTGCTGCCCTTCTCCCCACTACTGTGCAGGTCTCGGTTGGCAAATTTCAGTTTTTACAGCAACACCTGGATTTTGAAGATTATCACTACCATTCCCATTGCAGGTAAAGACAAGTGCAGAAAACCACCAATGTTGTTTTTTCACAGAATATTCTTTAAAAATTACAATACACTGAGGCCATTAAGTCACTGGCCATGTTCTATGACATGTCTACGTCCACTCACTCAGTCCACCAAGGTCTCCACCTGACTAGTATTCAGGAAAATGCCTTTCACTGTGGAAGACCAGCTGCTCGAGTCCAGGTCATAGTCCTTGCTCCTTTTATTCTCTTTCATTCCAATTTAACCTGGAATTGCTAGAAGAAATCTTTACACCCAAGTCCTTATTTTCTCCTTTGGATACCAGCATGTGACAGATCACTCGATTATTGCTAAACATACCACATTAGATGTTTAAGTATTTAATGGATCATTTAACCTGAGTATAGACTTGAGAAGTTTTTTTGTCTTTTTTCTTTTTAGTAGAATTAAATGTTTTATTCCCAATTCTCCTGTGAAATCAGTCAGTGAACTGCTGGCTTTAGCTGGGCCTATAATTCCAGCACTCAGGAGGTCGAGGTAGGAGGGTCAAGGCAAATTTGAGGCCAGCCTGAATTACACGGTGAGACCCTCTGCAAACAAACAAACAACCAACGAAAAACAACAACAAACAATCCCCTCCTCTCTCTGATTCTTTGATTTTTTAATTTAGAGAAGTGTAGTGATCTAAGAAATTTATGCTTTTTCTTTGTCACTATAAGGGATTCAATCCAGTGTCATAGCCCTGAGCTATATCCCCAGTCCTTTTCCTTACTTCTTTTTTTTTTTTATTCTGAGACAGGATCTCACATTAAATCGCTATGTTGGCCAGAGGAGGTTCAAACATGACATCTTTCTACCTCAGCCCCCAGGCTATAAGGATTCCAGGTGTGCACCCCCACACCCAGCCTGAGATGTGCACATCTGAAAAAGAAAGGCTAGGCCCATGCTGGTCCATTCTTTCCTTCTCCCCTCCCTAGGGGAAACTGCCAAAGGACAGTGTTGGTTCTTCCCTGTTCTTCTAAATCAGACTTCCCTACACTGCTGTCTATAAACTGAGGGTCATGATCAGCCCAACTGTAACCCAAGGTGGCTTCCATTTGTTAGAAAAAAAAAATTGATATCCATCTTAGTCTTTGTGAAATTCTTTTTTACTATTTGAATATTCAAACATGAAAAACAGTACTCTGAAGGTCTTCCTCCAAGATTTTTAATAACTATAAGAAAATAGGCAAAACAAAAATCTTCACTCATTGCATAAAAACAAGTTAAAATTGCTTTTCATAGAAATAAAGGACACAGTTGACACAAATTAGAAAAGTCTGCAGTGACTTTAAATTAAACGTGTATCTGACAATAATGCAACATAATAAGACATGTAAATAACTAAATCTTTATCTACTGTGACAAACATTATGTTTTGTTTATTTAAGAAAAATTTTTAAATGTTTCATTGACCAAATGGGTTACTTGTCCTGTCATTGTATAATCAGCCAAAAATAGATAATAAATAAATCAATACAGTGGAGCTGTACATTAAAAACAATAAGCAGAGTTCATCTTAAATGTTTGCCCTGTAGTCAGATTTCCTTTGAGGCAGCATGTGAAAGATTTTGTGATTAGGCCTCAAAGCACAAAAATACCAATTAATTATGATGATTAGCTATGTCTTCATCACTGGTCTATAAATAAATCATGAATAGCATTATACAGTCAAATATCCTGGAAAAATATTCTTTGAGAGGGCTGCGAAACAGCTTAATTAATTATAAACGCCTGAAACTTATCACAGGCTATATTTTGAAATGTTAAAACATACATATATACACATATTATATTTGTGTAGAGGAATGTGTCAGACAATGTCATTGTTTCTTTACACTGCTTAACAATGAAATGCTTTCCAGAATCAAGATGAAAGTTTGGTAAGAATCTGTATTTAATGTTAAAAGTAAAAATTTAACTTAGAATGCTTCTATTTGGAACGTATCTCATGCTTCCTGATATCAACATATTTCTCTTTGATATTTAACTGCACTCTCAGAAACGCCTTATGAATGTACTCTTCCACCCACCTTGTTCCTGCCCTGCCTGCACTGTATTCTCCTCATGTGTTTGCAATGATTTCTTCTTGAAGGTATTATTGTTATTAAACATATTTTTATTGCTTTTATAATTAACCCTTTTGTGCAAAGTATCCTCATTCATTTCTCCAGATCCTCTATTCCTCTTACCATCCACCCTACTAGTCACCCCACAGCTGATGGATGTGAAATATGTGAAGGGGTTCCCCTGCCCTTGATTTTCCAGGTGAGCCTGGTTAATGGGGATTCCTGGCAGATGATCACAGGAAGAAAGGATATTTATTTCCCTGGCTTTTTGCCTGCACATTGACTGTGTACCTCAGCCAAAGGCCACAGCTTATGATAGGTGATTCTTGTCACAAGGGTCTCACAATACAGTTCAGTCCTTACAGATGTAAGGAGAACATGGTTTTCTCTACTGTAATTTATCCTGAGGTACTACATTCCATCTTTTGACTTCTCTATACGTCCCCTTAACTTTTGCAGAAAATTCATCTCAAGACATCCAACTCGATTACTTAATCTCTTTTATAAAGGCCCTGATTGATGCATAAATCATTTTGTGAATTATTCAAACAATGCAAACAAAAAGAGAATAAATCATAAGTTTCCCCATTATATCTTTTGATTGTGAAACTGAAAATAGAATTGAAATCAGCTTACCCACTTGGGTTTTTTCTTGCTCCTTGAGTCACCCTATCACAAGCAGAAACACAAGTGAAAGGAAGTACTTTTCATAACTATGACTCAGATCAGCCAGAACAGATAGTTGAGCTAGCTCTGACATATTTTTGCATACTGTTCCATAAGAATGAATTTGTATCAGTCAGGTTTGAGTGAGAAACAAAACGAAATCAATTACTTAAACAGAAATTATTTTAGGTACACAATTGTTAATTAGGTACTGAAGAACTAAAAGGGTAAAGAGAAAACTTACGTTAATATGAAAGGATGATATACCCACTGCAGCTGCTCAACACTGGATGTAGGTCTAAGCACATGAACTTGGAGGTAGGGTTCTGCATAGGTGAAGCTTGGAGTTCAGAGAAAGGGCAGTGTGCGCTGATGTCTCCCATCCTCTGGTCCTAAGCTCACAACTCTGGAGGCTGACAAGGAGCACTTGAAGGGACAGCCTGCAGGGGTCGACTGAGGCTGCTTCTGTAGATACTGAGAAAGTGTAAACCCTCCATCAAACAAGGTGCTGCTGCTACCCACAGAGTATAAAAGAAACCAACACCAAACAAAATTTGGAGAAATTTCCTCTTCTTCCTTCATTCTTACAGCTACCTCTAATGTTTTCTACTGGCCAAAACCAACAAAGGACAATTGGCAGAGTTAATGTGTGCTTTACCAATTTCTAATCAAACACTGAAGAACAGAAGTGAGAAGAATTTGAGCTGAAAAGTAAAAATTCAATAACCAGGATAAAATAAAGGCCAGAGGGCCAGCTACAATTATTATTAACCACATAGCTACAATGTTTCCATATTTGTCTTTTGCACAAAACTCTGTGAGGTTAGTCTATCTTAACCTCAGAAGAGTTTCAATGCTTTTCTGAAAATGAAAGCTAACATGAGACAGAAAACAACTGTAGTACAAGTGAAGAAGTATGATGATAAAAACATGAATATCAAGGTTTTAGAAGGGCAGTTAAATTAACAGTACAGGATCAGGGAGACCATTCCACCGGAGGTCATGGTAAGAGTGACGGTGAATCCTGAAATGATTCACTGAGTACTGAATATAGGATGCTACCAAGTAGATACTAGAATCAACTCAAAGGGAAGAGAAACAGAGTTTGGAAAGTCTACTACCAGAACGGTTCCCTGGCTACAACACAGAAGCCACCGATGCTGGATACCACTAAAGTGCACTCATTGTCACTAGACACAGCCACCATGAACACAATTATGGTCAGTTTTTTAAAACTCTTCTTTGTTTTGCTTCCTCAAAATTCAAAATGAAACATCAAATATGAATAAAGCAGGTCACTTGACTTACTCTGGGTGGCAGGGCAAAGACGAAGATGACTATATTAGTCTGACCATGAAGCCCAGATTCTGACTGGACTGACATAGTAAAGAACTTAGTCCCAAATAAAGTAAGTATGGTGGATCCAAAATATGCCCATTAGAAACTGTCCCTTTAGCAATCTGAGTTCATATAAATTTTTCCCTTCCTTTTTAACAAAGCTGTTCCTATATAAGGGTAAAAACTTTATCATAGAAAAAAATTTATTTCATTAATAATCAAAAGAATGCAATTTAAACCTCTTTAGATACACTTCTAACTCTAAGACCCAATGTGTTGGACATTTTCCACATCAACCCCAGCATTCTTGAATCCAGTTTTGACAGTCAAAACATGTATCAACTATGATCAACACAGTTGTGGCCAAAAATACATTAATATGTGTTTATTGCATGTATCTAAGAACCTGTAAAAGATTTGCAGATTTATATTTTTGCAGGGAAGTCCTACTCTAGTCAGGGGCTATAGAGGCCTTCAGGATTCTTTGTATGTTCTTCAGTATCAATAAACTATCAATGGGAAAGAATATTTAAGGTTCCAATACTTTTTCTCTACCAGTTCTGTAATTTTTGCATGATACAAGAGAACGCTCTGAATTGAACTGATAGTCTAATTTTCCTATCTCTATGAATATATTTTGTTGTTTGCCAGCTCAGTCCCTGCAGCAACCAAAGATAAAAGCTTCTTTATCTTGATCCCAGAAACTCCCTGAATTTCAGTCAGTGCTCTGAGCCCAAAATTCAAGGATTTTAACTTGTCATTCTCTTTCTTTAAGTTATCCATTGATGTTCAAAACAGTTGCCTTTCTTTAAATCCATAAATTCTTCATGCACATCCTACTATTCTCTGATAGGAACAACTCAGTTCCCAAAAGTCATTCCTGCAAATAAGCAGTTGATGCCAGGTGACCACAGGCAATGATTTGATTAACTTTTGCCCTGCTACTGAATTTCCCTCTTGGCATTTAAGCATGATTTTGACTAGTTTCTGACATGACTATGCCAAAGATCCATTGACTTCTCTCCATTGTTTTACAAGTATTGAAGCATTCATTCACTGATAAAGATATCTCTCTGTAGGAGACCTAAAATAAAAGCAGCAAAAGCTACACTAGCTAATAAAAACACAAGATAAATTTGATGAAAGAATGTTGATGAGCTCACCGAATTAGGCAGTATGAAGTACCTGTAGGAAAATGGACAGAAAACATTAGAAGCTTTGTAGAGGGAACTCTGTCCAAGAATATACTGAACAAACGATTTAGTTCAATGCCATGTAGGTGCTACTAGTACCTTTGCCCAGCTTTGCTACTGGATGTTGTCACAACTGCACACATCAGAAATATTCAATGGTGGATGCAAAAGACATAACAAACACAAAGCCTTTGTAAGCACAAGAAAGAATGCAAAACAAACAGAAGAAAAATGAGAGCTCATTTCTGTTGGTGCTGCACAGGAACGAAACAGTGGAATACACTATTAGACATTCCAGGGGAAAAGAGTATTAAATGATATTTGATTAAAACGTCAACTTCAACAATGTTCCATTATGGAGAATTGTCAGTGGTATGAAACTGAGAAAATTATTTCTTTATTTTTAATTTTAAAGAGAATAAAACAAAAGAGGACAGATCTAAGCAGATCAGAACAGGACAATGTAAGCAACACAGCACTTCACAAGACAATTGGATGTTAACAGTAGCTATTATAATGTCTCTTTGAAATAGTTGAGCTTAGCTTTACATACAATAATGTCAAACATAACAAAGTAGAATAAAACAAATCTAGAGAATGGAAGTATTCCAAGGCATTCTGAACCAAATAACTGAAGATGAACAATGGCTGCTATATTATCTCATTTTCCATAAAAATTTTGTTTTTACTATCATACGTATTAAAATCCAATAGGACACAGCATGATAGAACCAATGGTAATAGAAAAACAAAAGCATGGTAGGACTTCAGAGCAATATGATATTAAATCAACACTGGCTGCCATATTGTCTTCAAAGTAAGTATTCATATGATCACATATATTTAAGATCAAACAAAACAGAATAAAACCACTCCAACCAATGAATGAAAACATAAGACATCAAAGCAGTATAATGGTGAACCATGATTTCCATAAAATCTTCTGTACTCTTACCGTTTCTTACACTAGGGAGACTATATGGTATGAGTGAGTATAATTTATTTTGCTTATGATTTATTTTGCTTATGAGTATGGACTCAAGTTGCATCCATTTATCTATAAATATCTCAATGTGATCATTCTTTATAGCTGAGTAATATTCCATTGTATAAAAGTACAATTTTTTTATCCATTCCTTGGTTGATAGTCACTTAGGTTGTTTCCAAGATCTGGCTATTACAAATTGTGTTGTTATAAACATGGGTGCGCATATATCATTGTGGTAATATGTTTTCAGATCTTCCGGGAATATGCCTAAGAGTGGAATAGCTGGTCAAATGGAACCTCCAGCCCCAGCTTTTTGAGGAATTTCCAGATTGACCTCCACAGTGGTTGCACCAGTCTACACTCCCACTGACAGTGCAGAAGAGTTCCTTTCTCCTCACAGCCTCTCCAGCATTTGTTGTTGGTAGTTTTGTTGATCCTGGCCATTCTTTCTGGAGTGAGATGGAATTTCAGTGTGGTTTTAATTTGCATTTTTCTAATGACCAATGATGATGAACATTTTTTCATGTATTTATTTACCATTCGTATTTCTTCATCTGAGAACTGTGTGTTCATCTCGGATGCCCAGTTTTGGATAGGGTCTTTGAAATTTGGGGGTCTGATTTTTTTTAATTCTTTATAAGTTCTAGACAGAAGTCCTTTGTCTAAGGGAGAGATCACTAACATTTTTTTCCCAGTTTTTAGGTTTTCTTTTCACTCTGCTGGAGATTTCTTTGGACATGCAGAAACTCTTTAATAAAATGTGATCCCAGTTATTGATTCTGGGAAGTATTTCCCATGCAGTTTGGTTCTTGTTCATGAATTCTCTACTTACCCCTATGTCTTCAAGATTTTTATTACTTTGTCTTGTAACAGATTTAGTGTTTCTGTTTTAATATTTAGATCTTTGATCCATTTAGTTTAGTACATGGTGATAGGCATGGGTCTAATTTTAGTTTTTGGCATATGGATAGCCAATTTTTCCAGCACCATTTATTAAAGAGACTATCGTTCTTCCAGTGAACATGCTTGGCCCCTTTATCAAAGATAAGGTGGTTGAGTGTGTTTGTAGTTGTATCTTCTAGTCTATTCCATTGATCTTCAGGTCTGTTTTTATTCCAATATTATGTTGATTTTATTACAGTAGCTTTGTAGTATAACTTCAATTCAGGGATTGTGATGCCTCCTGCCTTGGCTTTGCTGCTTAAAATTGCCTTTGCTATTCTAAGTCTTCTGGTTCCAGATGAATTTAAGGAGTGATTTCTCTATTTCTCTAGATCTATGAGGTATGTTAGTGGTATTTTCATTGGGATTGCATTGAATCTGTATAACAATTTTGGGAGAATGGCCATTTTCACAATATTTATTCTTCCTATCCATGAACAAGGGATATTTTTCCATTTACTGAGGTCCTCTTCGATTTCTTTTTTCAGGGTATTATAATTTTCACTGTACAACTCTTTTACATCTTTTGTTAGATTAATTCCTAAGTATTTCATTTTTTTGGATGCTAGTGTGAAGGGTGTGGCTACTCTTATTTCTCTCTTGGTTATTTTGTGGTTAGTGTGTAAGAATGCTATTGATTTTTGAGTATTGACTTTGTATCCAGCTACATTGCTGAATTTATTTACTATATCTAGGAGACTTTCAATGGAGGTTTGGGGGTCTTCTATGTAGAGTATCATATCATCTGCAAATAATGATAATTTAACTTCTTCTTTTCCTATCTTTACTCCTTTTATTTCTCTCTCTTGTTTAATTGATCTGGCTAGTATTTCCAGTACTATATTGAATAGGAGCGGTGATAAGGGACATCCTTGTCTTGTGCTTGATTTCAAGGTAAAGGTTTTCAGTTTTTGGCCATTTAATGACACTGGCTGTTGGTTTGTAGTAGATGGTCTTTAACATATTGAAGTAAAGACCATCTATTTCAGTTCTCTGTAAGGTTCTTATCATGAATGGGTGTTGGATCTTATCAAAAGCTTTTTCTGCATCTATAGAAACAATGATGTGATTCTTGCTTTTGGCTCTATTGACATGGTGGATTACATTTATTGATTTATGTATGTTGAACCATCCCTGCATGCCTGGGATGAATCCCACTTGGTCATGGTGTATAATCTTCTTGATGATTTGCTGCATCTTGTTGGCCAATATTTTATTGAGAATTTTTACATCTATGTTCATTAGGGAGATTAGCCTGTAGTTCTCTTTTTTAGTTGTGTCTTTCTCAGGTTTTGGTACTAGAGTGATATTTGCTTCCAGGAATGACTTAGGGAGGATTGCTTCCCTTTTCATTTTGTTGAAGAGTTTGAGGAGTGTCGGCATTAAGTCTTCTTTGTATTTCTTGTAGAATTCCACGTGAATTCATCTGGGCTTGGGCTCTTTTTGTTGGTAGAGAATTGATTAAGTTTTCAATTTCATTAATAGAATTTGGGTTACTCAGCAGTTTTACATCTTCTTCATCCAGCTTTTGTGGTTCGTATGTTTCTAGGAATCTCTACATTTGTTCTGTGTCATCGAACCTATGAGAGTAGAGGTTTTTGAAATAGTTGTTGATGATCTGTATTTCCACAAGGTCCATAGTGATTTCTCCTTTTTCATTCTGTATTGCATGAATTTGAGTCTTTTTTTTCCTTTTTAAAATTAGGTTGGCTAGGGGCTTGTCAATTTTATTTATTCTTTCAAAGAATCAACTCTTTGATTCATTGATTCTTTGAATTGTTTTCTTAGTCTTTATTGCATTAATTTTTGCTCTGATCTTTATGATTTCCTCCCTTCTTTTGGCTTTGGGCTTGGCTTGCTCTTCTTTTTCTAGCTGTTTGAGGTGTAATATCAGGTTTCTTATTTGTGTTCATTCTGTTTTCCTAATGTGGGAACTCAGTGCAATAAGTTTTCCTCTGAGAACCGCTTTCATTGCATCCCACAGGTTCCAGTAAGTTGTATTTGTATTTTCGTTTGCTTGTAGATATTGTTTAATTTCTTTTTAATTTCTCCTGTGACCCACTGATTGGTCAAGAGTGTATTATTTAATTTCCATGTGTTTGTGTGGTTTTTGCAGTTACTCTTATCATTAATTTCCAGTTTCATGGCACTATGATCCAATAACATGCATGGGACAATTTCAGTTCTTTTGCATTTACTGAAATACTTTCTGTGGGTTAGTATATGGTCTATTTTAGAGAATGCTCCATGTATTGGTGAGAAGAATGTATATCCTATTGTTGTTGGATGGAACACTCTGTATACGTCTATCAAATCCATTTGTTCACAGGTTTGATTCAATTCTGTTATTTCTTTGCTGATTTTCTGTCTAGTTGATCTATCCCTTTGTGTCAATGGTGTGTTAAGGTCCCCTGTTATAATTGTGTTATTGCCTATTTGATTTTTCATTTCTGTTAATACTTGCTTTGTGTAGTTGGGTGCTCTGGAGTTTGGTGCATATATATTTAAGATTTTTATCTCTTCCTCTTGCAGTTTTCCCCTAACTAGTATGTAGTGAGCTTTATCTCTTTGGACCATTCTTGGTTTGAAATTCATATGGTCTGCAAACAGAATAGCTACCCCTGCTTTTTTTTTTTTTTTGAGTCCCTGTTGTGGGGAGTATTGTTTTCCATCCTTTGACTTTCAGTCTATGAGTTTCCTTTTGGGTTAGATGGGTTTCTTCTAGACAGCATATGGTTGGACATTCTTTCCTGATCAATTCTGCCAGTTTGTTTCTTTTAATTGGTGAATTGAGGCCATTTACATTAACGGTTATAACTGTCATATATTGGTTGATTGTTGACATTTTATCTTTCTGATGTTGTATCTTAGCTTTCCATTCTCTTTGTCTGTCTTGCTTAGTGGCTTTTTCCTATGTGTATCTAGAATGTCTTTCAGTATTCTTTGTAGGTTTGTTTTGGTGATCATGAAGTTCTTCAGCTGTTCTTTGTCAAGGAAGTATTTTATTTCTCCATCCATTTTAAGGACAGTTTTGAAGGGTACATTAGTCTGGGTTGGAAGTCATTTTCTTTAAGGATCTGAAAATCTTCACTCCATGCTCTTCTTGACTTTATTGTTTGTGTTGAGAAGTCTGCTGTGATTCTGATAAGTTTTCCTTTATAGGTGACCTGTCTTTTCTCTCTAACTGCTTTTAATATTCTGTTCTTATGTTGGATTTCTGGGATGTTGATTATTATATGTCTGGGTGCAATTTTGTTTTGGTTATGGCTATTTGGAGTTCTATATGCCTCACTAATCTGTATGTCAGTTTCCATACTCATGTTTGGGAAGTTTTCAGCTATTACTTCTGTAAATAGACTTTTGATATCATTTGTGTTTTCCCCTTCTTTTACTTTTATCCCTATTAATCTTATATTGTTTTTCTTTGCATCATCTTGTAGCTGTTTAATTGTTATTTCCTGATTTCTTGTTATTGTCAGAAGATCTTTGCTTTCCTGTTCACTAGCTGCAATCTTATCTTTGAGGTCTGAGATTCTATCTTACTTTCACTGAGGTGGTTTTTGCAACTTTCATTAGAGTTTTTGATTTCCTGTATATCTCTTTGAATCTGCTTAATGCATTGTTTGTCTCTTAAAATGCTCATTCAGGGATTCTATCATTTTGCTTTGTTCCTCTAATTTTTTAGCTGTGTCTTCATTGGATGCATTCAGTATTTCTTTCACTACTTTTATCATTTCTTCTTGTATCTGGGAGAATATTTCTGACTTGAGTTCCCTCATAGCTTCCCATACTTGCTTCTTTATTTCCATTGATATCATTTCATGCATTTCAGGTGTATGTGTAGTATTTTCTTCTATGTACATGGCTCCTAGGTTTTCTTTGGATGGGCTGGAGGTTTGAGATTGCATGTTGACCTTTCATTTTGTCATTTTCTTTATTTCTGTGTTTCCAGCAATTTTCTAAAGCTTTCCCTTGTGGCACAGCACTGGCTTGGCTCCCCCTTCAGTGGGCTTGGCTTCCCTGGTTCTGAGAAAAGTATTTATTCACTGCTCCTTGTCTTTATTGTCTTTACAGTGAAGATAACAATATCTACATGATGGAGCTATCATGGGGTAGAAATGAGTTAATGTACACAAAACAACTTCTAGAGTGTCCCACCATAATATGTTCTTTTAAGGTATAAGTTATCTAGTTGTACTAGTATTAGCGTTGAAGTAAGAATAACATTATAGCCACATAAGGTTCTAAGAAAACAATGTAAATGTGGATATACAAAGAAAAAGAAACATTTGTGCAATGGTTACTGTAATCGATTATAAAATGTCAAAGGAATAGCTAGGTAAGTTAAGTTTGCCCCATTTCTTGTTTTATAGTAACCAAGTTACATCATAACAATTACCAAAATATTTTTCTCAGAGAAAATACAGTGGTTTTCATATTGAAGTTTCATTATAAAGTAGTTGATATTCTGATTACATGTATCTAATAAGAACAGATACAACAATTTAGTTGATGGTATTTGAAGATAAAATATTATTGTCACTTGTTAATGTAAGAAACAAGACAAGGATGCCTTTATTACTACTGCTTGAGTTCTTAGTTAATGTAACTATATAAAGCAATACAAGCATGAGATGTGAGAAATATCAGAAATATTTAATCACAGAATACATGATTTGTGTTATGTCATGAAAAATAATCAAACATCAAATTGTAAAATTTAGGACAAAGAATGGCTATAAATATGATTGTGTACCATATCAACACAAAAATTGATAAATTTTTTTGTTTATTTGCACAAGATACAACAACTAGAAAATCTCATGGATACACATAGCAGAAAATACAGTGGAAAATAAAAAAAATAAAAAAGGAATTCAACTCATAGTGCTGGCAAATCTGGTAAGATTCTGATTGACCAGCATAATGAGAATGTGCAAAATCTAAATGGATAAAACACAGCTTTCTTGAAAACATAAAATGCATGAGGAATCCTTTATCATAAATGATTAGCATCAATCTTTATTCTTTATTATCTTTAAGTAATTTTTTAATTCATAAAACCAGTTCATAAGGTTAAAGAATTCCAAATCAAATCTAAAAGATGTTAAATTGCAAATGAAAACCTGTTTTTGTTTAATTGTTTGTTCTTTGTTTTGTTCATCTTTGAAAGGACTTTCTCATAGGGAGTGTTACTGATATTTTGTTTAAGATAATTATGCATTAAGTGATATTCTGTCAACATATCTGGACTTCACTTATGAAAGCTCTTGCCACAGACTCAGCCACTGTGACACCTTAAAATATCATACACCTGGCATGTATTTCCTAGTTGTGCCAACTGACAGAAGATCAGCGAGTAGTTCTCTGAAAAAAAATCACACCACAAAGACAAACAAGGAAAGCTGTAGTATGCACACAGAAATAAAGAAAAATAGTTTAGTAAAAGCAATGGGGAGTATGGAAATAATTACATATATAAAGGAATTTGGCTAAGATTATCTGTAAAATCATTAAGGAAAAGATGGAATGCATACAAAATGATGTCAATGATAAATGTCAAGTTAGAGATCTATGTAATTCATGAGAATGTACTCATGAGCACACACACACACATACATACACACACACACACACACACACATGCACATACTCACAAAGTGTCCAGATGGATTATAATATTAAATATGAAAGAAAATAAATAAGCTTCTAGGAGAAACTGTAGGAGATTGTGTATATAATTTGACATGAGCAATATTTTCTCAAGGTAAAAAATTAAAAATAATCAAAAGTTTTTCTACAAAAATATTTAAAATTATGTAACATTCTATAAAACTATTAAAAGTGGCATGTAAAAGGAAAGAAAATTTGCAACTGATGAGTAGTGACAAAAAATACATAAAATAGAAATAGTAAATAATCCAATGAAAAAAATAATCATTTGACAATTTTTGAAACACACACATTATTTACTGAAACTTTGCTTGAGATAACATAAAACTAAGTAAATAATGTAAAATGGCATTTTTATAATATTGAAACTTCAAATTGCATGCATTATTTTAATGAAAAAGTTTTCTGTACTTTTTTATTAATTTTTTTATTTTGAAAAGAATAAAACAAAATGAGAAAAAAAAGAAAAAAATGGGATCATTCACAACAAAAGGATGGACATAGCACATAATTTAAAACCATAGTAAAAGATAATCTACAATGGTTACCTTGATGTCTCTTGTTATCTTCAATAGAATTGCCCGTATCATCCAATACAATACAATTGAATATAGCAGTACAGAACAAAATCAATAAAAACAAAACTTTGGAGACATTATGGGACTTCAAAAGATGGTAATAGTCAAACCAGAAGGGGTATGTATCATAGTGAATCTTACTGTCTTCAGAGCAGTTGCCTATATTCTCAGACTTGATACTATCAAACATAACAGATTTGAATAAAATCAGTCAAGACAAGATGGTGATCAAACAAGACAGATTCAAATAAAATCAGTCAAAACAAGGCAGTGAAAGCAATACAGGGTTACAGATTAAGTTAATAAGAAATTAAAAATGGTTACCGTAGTATATATCCTGCTATCTTTGGAATAGCTGTCCATGCCCTCAAATCTAGTACAAGTAGACAAACTGGAACAGAATATAACCAAACTAAACAGAGCCATGAAAACAATGAGTTTCAAATTACAATACAAGATTAACAGTGTCTTCTGCCTTCCCTATTTAGATAATTCCTCCACTTTCACTTTCCCAGGGTATATTGTATATTTTGTATCCCACTAACTCCTTTAGTTTTTAGATTAAGTAGGCAACTCACTATTTACCTAAGTGATTGTGAACCTTTTTTACCCCTGAGCTTGGTCTCAAGTTGTATCCATTTACCTACAAAAGCCTCAAGGTTTTCCTTCCTTAGAGCTGAGTAGTTCTCTGTTGTATAAAAGTGTTATGTCTTTCCAACAAATCTATAGTTGATGGGCAAGCTACCCCTACTTTTTTCTGGTTCCCTATTACATAGAGCATTATTTTCTCATCTTTGACTTCCAGTCCATAAACTCTCTTTCAGGTTAAATATATTTTTTATATAGAACGTCTTGATAGACCCTATCTCCTGATCCACTCTGCCTGGGTTTCTTTTTATTAGTGTATTGAGGCCATCCATGTTAGCAATTGTGGCCAATCTTCTCTGCCTCATCTCTGCCGTGCTATTTTTCTGCTGTTGATTGTCTACTTTTCCCCTTCACTCCACTGTCTGCACCATTCAGTGAGCCTCCTCTGTCACTGTTCTTGAAACCATAGTCTTTTTCTCTCTCTCTAGAATGTCTTTCAGTATTTTTTGTAGGCTTGGATTAGTGTTCACAAATTCCCCCAGTTCCTCTTTGTCATGGAATCATCTTGTTTCTCTGTTAATTTTGAGAGATAATTTTGCAGGTTACAGCATACTGGGTTGGAGGATATTTTCTTTCAGGGCTTGGAATACTTCACTCCAAGCTCATCTTGATTTGATGGTTTGTGTTGAAAAGTCTGTCATGATACCGATGGGTTTTCCTTTGTAGGCAATCTGTTTCTTTTCTCTGACAGCTTTTAATATTTTGTTCTTGTGTTGAATTTCTGGGGTCTTGATTATTATATGTCTGGGTATAGATCTATTTTGGTTACAGCTGGCTGGAGTTCTGTATGTCTCATATATCTGGGTAACATTTCCTTTTCCTATGCATGCGAAGTTTTCTTTAATTATTTCTGTGAATAGCCTTTGTATTTCATTTCTGTTTACCCTTGCTTCTTAACTCACATCTTTTATTCTTAAGTTATAGATCCTATTATCATCTTCTAGCCTTTTATTGTTGTTTCCTGGTTCCTTGTTATTTTTAAGAGATCTTTCCTTTCACGATCACTCATTGAAAACCTGTCTTCAAGGTTTGGTAGTCTGTCTTTAGTTTCTTTCAAGTGGTTTTGCCAGCCTTCAATGGAGTTTTTAATTTCCTGATAGTCTCTTTGAATCTGTTTCATGTATTCTAGATTTTTTTTTATATTCTTCATCGAAGGTTTCTCTTCTTTTTCTATGCCCCTCCATTCTTCCATCTGTGTCTTCCTGAGAGGTACTTAGCATTTCTTTTATTATTTTTTTATATCTTCCTTTACTTGTACTAGAATTTCTGTTTTTGTTATTTTATAATATCATGAAAATAATTCTTTATGTCAGATGCTTCTTTTTCAGACACCACAGGTGTGCAACCCCTGATCTCTTCTGTGTTTACCTCCCCCAGGCCAGTAGTGTTTGTGTTGGGAGCTGGAGATTTCCTTTTGTTTCTTCCTCTTTTCATGTTACTGATTTCCTCCAGAAGAGTAGACAATAGGTGGCCCCAGGTACTTCCTGTACTGTTCACAATTACTCTGAAGCATGCTGGCTAGGGATTGCTGCCCTCCCCAATCTGCTGGTGACCACTGAAGTACAAGCAGGGGTGGGGCATCCTGGCCCCTCCCTTCTGAGCTGGTCAAGCTCTGGGAGTCTTCACCACATTAGTGTGTGCCATGCGCAGGGGCTGGTTAGGGATAGCTTCAGGGAGACCTCGTCCTTTGCTATTGGATCGCGCCCAGAGGTGGTACTCAGTAGGAGCAATTCTCACCAATCCGCTCTGTGCTAAGAGTGGCTGACTAAAGCCATTGCACTTCTGGTTCTGGACTTGTCCTGCCCAACTCCAAAATGTTGCCCAGCCAGTCGCCCACTCCCACAGGACTACAAAATTCCTCACACTCACCGAGAGCCAGCACAAATCTTCTAGCTGGGTGCTGCTCTCTGCTCTGCAGCTCCCTCCATGATGGCGTCCTCCCACTGAGGCCCTCGGGCTCAGCAATCCCCGTTTAACCGTGACCTGGAGTCTCTGGATTCCAGTGGTGTTTTGTACACAGTGGGACTGGCTCCAGTGAGAGCGATTCTGGCTGTAGCCTTCTGTCCATGATTTTCTTTTCTTTTCTTTCTTTTCTTTCCCTTTAGTTTCTTCCTGGTCAAGAGGATGCATCTCCCTCCATCTGGTCTTCTCCAGGATGTTTTATTCCAGCATTTGAGCTGTTTCTCTCAGAGAGGCTCCCTATTTTGATGCTTATTGATCTGTCATCTTCTAGACTCCAAGTTTTCTGTACTTTAAGGTCAACACTGTCTCTGCACTGAATGCTGATTCGAATGATTAAAAAATTTCTCTCTGCATCAGAAAGAATGAACCTAGTTATATTGGTAAAATATATGTCTCGAGTGAAAAAATCTAATGTTAGGAAATGGGAGGTGAAGGAAATTTATGAACAGAAAATATATCAGACAGGAATAAAAATCATATACCTAACCTCTAAAATACAATATCAGTTCCTACAAGAAAATAAATATGTATGAAACTCATTAAAAGGTTAAAAATCTAAAAAGAGAAATGCCATTTGACCATAATATTTCCCTTCTGGGTATTTTCTCAAAATTTGAACATCATATTACAGTCATACATGCATATCTATGTTTATAGCTGCACAATTTACAATAGCTATTCTTGGAAGTGCTTATATGCCCATTGAAAATTGAATGGATAATGAAAAATTTGGTGTACAACTCTGCCACAAAAAGCATGAGATCAACCCTGGGACAATGGTGCTGATGTACACAGTGACAGGGATGCCTGTGGCTCTGAGCTTTGTCCATTGCCAGGGACTTTAGTGTCAGTGAGTGGAGTGTGGGTCCTGCTCTGTGCTTCGCCATGCCACAGGATGGCTTGCTAGTGGGAGGAGTATGGAGATGCGATGAGCATGGTACAGTGTTACTGGAAAAAAGAGTGAGAATAGCAGCACCTGGAGAAGATCTTAAGGAACAGATGCTTCCTAGGAAAGACTGACCTCAATGATAGGGCTACCTAACAGAAATCTAAAACCATCAATACAGAAAACAAAATAAAATAGAAAATGACAAAAGGAAAAAGCAAAATGCAATCCCAAATACCTAGCCTCCCAGGACAAGAAGAGATAAAGGAAATCAGAAGCCAACAACTAGAACTTTCTGAAATGGTAGCAGCAGAAGTCAGGAAACAAATGGAAGAGGCCACAGAAAAAATAATCTTTAAGATGAATAAAAAAATGACTATTAAAAAAAAGACCTTAAAGTAAATGCACATAGATAAATAAAGGAGCTCAGGAAAATGTTGGAAACAAACAATGTCAAACAGACAAGAAATGGAATCAATGAAACAGATCCAAGCAGAAATACAAGAGATTAAAAACTCCACTGAAGTGTACACAGCAGACTGAATGGAGGCAAAGATAGAATATCAGATCTAGAAGGTAGAAACATAACTAGGGACCATGAAAACAAAGATTTCCTAAAAATCACCAGAAAACCAGAAAAAAATCAATCCAGTAACTACAGGATGAAGCAGAATAGAACAACATAAGATTGATTTGATTCAGTAAGAAAGCTAGAGCCAGCAAAAAACCTATTAAAAACATCTTCACAGTAATAATGGCAAAAACTTCCAAACATGTATAAATAATTTGACATACAAATAAATGAAGTATAGAGAACTCCAAATAGCCATGATCAAAGTAAATCTATACCATGCCATATAATAATCAAAATTTCAGAAATTCAGCACAAGAAAAAAATATTAAAAGCAGCTAAGAAAAGAAACGTATCACCTATAAAGGAAAGCCCATCAGAATCACAGCAGACTTCTCAATACAAATCCTAAAATCAAGAAGGGCTTGGAGTATTTTAAGTACTGAAGGAAAGCAGGCTTCAATCCAGATTGATGTACCCACCCCACAAAGTTATATTTTAAAATTTATGGAGAAATAAGATACTTTCATGACAAACAACAATTGAAGAAATTTATGACCACCAAACCAGTTCTACAGAATGCTCTGGAAGAATGCTCTGGGTAGAGATAATTAAAGACCATAAATGCAGGAACACCAATAGAAGGAAGATACAAGGTGGGGCAAGCAATTAAACAGAGCAAAAAGACAGAGAATTAACAAGGAAACAACATGAAAAAGAGAAGTCAGTATATATCAGTTATAACCATCAATGAAAAGGATCTCAACTTACCAATCAAAAGAAACAGGTGGGCCGAATGGATCTAGAAGCAAGATCCACTGATATGCTTCATTCAAGAAATACTTTTAACACAAAAGGAAACTCATAGAGTAAAATTCAAAAAATGGAAAGCAATTCTCCATGCCACAGAAACCCAGAAAAAAGCAGGGGTAGCTATTCTGTTTGCAGACAATGCAAACTTTAAGCCAAAACTGATCAAGAGACAAAGAAGGTCATTACATAATTGGAAAGTTCCAAGAAGAAAAGATAACAATCATAAATATGTATGTGCCAAAGATAGTCTCATGAAACTACATAAAACAAATATTAACTGACATGAAAAAAACACATAATTGTAATGTGGTACCTTAATACCCCACTCTCATAAATGGGGATAGATCAACTAGACAAAAATTCAACAAAAAAATAGTAAAATTAAACAAGCCTGTGAAAAAATGGATTGGTAGATGTCTCCAGAGTGTTCCACACCAAAACAGCAGAGCACTCTTCTCAGCTGCACATGGAGTGTTCCTCAAAATAGATCATATATTAGTTGACAAAACATGTTTAAGTAAATGTAGAGGAATTGAAATCATTACATGGATACTATCTGATGATAGCACTATGAAACTGGAAATCAATGACAAAGGAAACCACAAAGTCTACACTAACACATGGAAGTTAACAATAACCTCTAAACAATCAATGGGTCACAGAGGAAATTGAAGATGAAATTAAAAAGTATATACAATTAAACAATAATACTGATACAACATGGTAACTTATGGGAAGTAACAATATCTGTCATAAGAGAGAAATTTATAGAAATGAACTCATACGATAGGAAAACAGAATGAACTCAAATAAACAACCTAATGTTGAACCTCAAACTTACAGGAAAAGAAGAACAAATCAAAACCAAAGCTCATATGAAGAAGAAAATTATAAAGAAAAGACTGGAAATTAAAGCAATAGAGACTAAGAAAATACAAAGAATCAATTATTTGAAAAGTCGGCTCTTGAAAGAATAAATAAAATTCTTAAACCATTAGCCAAGCTCATCAATAAAAGAAAAAAAAAAGATTCAAGCAATTAGGAATGAAAGCACAGGAATCACAACAGATTCCCCAAGAAATCCAGATCATCAATACCTTTTATGAGAATATATACTCTAATAAGATGGAAAACATAGAAGAAATAGACTGAGTTGCCAAAATTAAATCAGAAGGATATAAAAATTCTAAACAAACCCCAATATCAATCAGTGAAATTGAAAATATAATTAAAAATTTACCAACAAAGTCCAGGGTTTGACAAATTCACTGTTGAATTCTACAAGAAATTTATAGAGAACTAACACCACTAATGCTGAAACTCTTTAATGAAATTGAAAGGAAAGCAATGCTTTGAAAGTTATTCATGGAAGCAGGTATTACCCTGATTCCAAAACCAGAGAAGAACACAGCCAAGAAAGCAGACTATAGGCTTTCCCTATAATCTCACTAAAATCTCCCTAATGAACATTTATGCAAAAATTCTTATTAAGATACTGGCAAAAAGAATGCAGCAAATCATCAAGAAGATTATACATCATGACCAAGTGGGACTCATGCCAGGGATGCAAATCAGTGAAGATAATACACCATATTAATGAAACCAAAGACAAAAATCACATAAGCATCTCAAAAGGGACACAAAAAGCATTTGACAAAGTTCAACACCCATTTGTGATTTTTAAAAAAGCCTATTGAGATAAAGATGATCTTTATCTCAATCTTATAAAAGTCATCCATTACAAACCACTAGTTAATATCAGACTAAAAGGCCAAAAACTGAAGGCTTTCACTCTGCAATCAGGAACAAGATGAGGGGTCCATTATCACCACCTCTATTCAATATAATTCTAGAAGCATTAGCCAGAACAATTAGACAAAAAATAAATAAAAATAATAAATATAGGAAAGGAAGATGTTAAATTACCATTATTTACAGATGACATGATGCTCTACATAGAAGACCCCCAAACTCCATTAAAAATCTTGAAGATTTAATGTCCAAATTCAGTAGTGTAGTGAGATACAAAGTCAACACTCAAAGATCAGTAATAATCCTGTACACAAGCAATAAACTCACAGAGACATAAATTAAGGAAAGTACACCCTTCATGATAACATCCCAAAAAAATGAAACACTTATGAATCTAACAAAGGAAGAAAAAGAGCTGTACAGTGAAAATCACAGTTCCCTAAGAAATAAGATAGAAGAAGATATCAGAAAATGAAAAGATACCTCTTGCTCTTGGATAGGAAGAACCAACACTGTAAAAATGGTCATACTCTCAAAATTGAATCTCAATCAAAGTATCATTAACATACCTCACAGATCCAGAGAAAATACTCCTAGAATTCATTTGGAACCAGAAAAAACCTAGAATAGCAAAAGCAATTTGGAGCAACAAAGACAAGTCAGGGGGCATCACAATCCCAGAAGTAAAACTATAGCACAAAGCTTCTGTGACAAAATCAACATGACATTGGAAAAATAAAAAACTAGGCCTGAGGATCAGTGGAACAGAATAGAAGATGCATATGCATCCTCAAACCGTCCATCACCTTATCTTAGACAAGGAGCCAAACATGTTCACTGCAAGAAAGTCTCTTTAATAATTGGTGCTGCAAAAACTGGCTCTTCACATGCCCAAGACTAAAACTGGAATGATATCTATTACCATGCACTAAGCTAAAGTCAAATTGGATCAAAAATCAAAATATCAAAACACAAACACTAAATATACTTGAAAAGAAAGTAGGTCAAAATCTTGAAGACAGGGATAGGTAGAGAGTTCATGAACAAAAATCACACCCTGTGAGAAAAACTTAAAAGAATCAACAACTGGGATCTCATCTTATTAAAAAAAGTTTCTGCACATCAAAAGAAATCACCAACAGAGTGAAAAGACAACCCATAGAGTGGGAAAAATTTTTAGCCATCTGTTCCTCAAGAACATGACTTCTATCTAGAACATATAAAGAAGTGAAAAAATTCAGACTCCCCAAATTCAAAGACCCAATTCAAAAATGGGCATCTTTGATGAATATATGCTTCTCAAAGTAATAAATACAAATGGTAACCAAATATATGAAAAAAATGTTCAACATCATTGGTTATTCAAGAAATGCAAATTAAAACAGCACTGAGATTTATTTCATCTTACCCCAGAAAGAATGGCTATCATCAAAAACTCAACTGATAATAAATGCTGGCGGGGCTGTGGTGAAAAAGGAACCCTTCCCTGCTGTTGGTGGGAGTGTAGGTTGGTGCAACCACTGTTGAAATTGGTGGAGATTCTTCAAAAAACAATGATCAGAGGTTCCACTTGACCCTGGTATTCCTCTTCTGGATATTTTCTCAGAAGAATTGAAAACATTATCCCACAGTGATATTCGTGCATCTATGTTTATTGCAGCACAATTTGTAATAGCTAAATTTTTGTAAACAAGCCCATAAACTGAGGAATGAATAAAAATGAGATGCTTGTTTAATATATATATATATATATATATTAGCCAGATATATATATATATATATATATATATATATATATATATATATATATATAATAGGGTACTACTCAGCCATAAAGGATAAACTGGAGACTTTTATAAGTAAATGGATACAAATCAAGACTGTACTCGTAGGTGAAATTAATCAAGCTCATATGTGTAAAGATCATATTGTCTCATTAGTGTAAGAAACTGAACAAGTAAATAGGTTACAAAATGTCCAGTAGATATTGTAAATTGGCAAAAAAAATGTTCAAAAGAAAAGACAAACTCTGAGAGGGCAAAGGGAATGGAAGGAGGGAAAAAGAAAAAAAATATGTATGTAGCCATACACAAGATAGTTAAGATAATGATACAGGTAGCTTCTATTTGTTTATTGAAAAGACTCTTTGTGCTAGTGTTGTTTAGACGGGGTATCATGTCTATCTCCTGTACTCTGAATAACTACTGCAAGACACCAATACTCAATGCATCAGCTACTGTAACTGTCCTACTAACCTGTTTTGAAACTCAGTTTCATTGTTTGTTTATCTTTTATTTCACTTTTAAAAAAAGCTTGAATCATTTATAGGAATATGATTGCACTTTGAGACCATAAGTGAAGTAAATCAGACACACAAGCTTAAATATCTCATGGCTTCTCTCATATGAGAAATCAAAACATAAATAAAGTGCAAAATAAAAAATGGATAATATAAGACAGGGAAATGCATCTTTTGCAAAAAGGCAAAGGGAGGATTAGGGAGGGAACAGCAAGGGAATGAAAATGCAATTAAGATGCTTTGCCTGGTGTACCAGTTCCCCACAAGTAACCCAATAGTTACGTACTGCAATATGTCCTAACAAAGAGCAAACTTGAAAAAAAACACTGAAATATTTTAAAAATCAGTACAGCAGTCTGTCTAGGAATTAAAAATTCTACCTCTGGCTTGTTTTTCCTATATGGCAAAAAACACATTAAACAATGGAAACTCTTAATGTACGCTATCTTCATATCTCTCCATTATTCTCATATGTAAATTCAAAAATTTATCTTAGCTAATATGCAGAAAAATGAAAACAATTTAAGAAAGAATTTTATTAATACTGTTTTGAGCATTCAAAGGGCTGCAATTCAGGAAAGTAAATCTGAATAACTGTAAACATATGCAATTTATACCATGTTTAAATATCTTAAAGATCATATTGTAAATACTGATAATTAATTGTATTAAACCGACCTTGTAAAAAGATGTACTGAGAGATGGGGAGAAAGTTGAAACTCACCAATTATTTCTCATAAATAAACAGAAGATCTCTGCAGATAGTCGGAGTTCCTGTACCAGCGCGCCCTCCGGAGCTCCCACAGAGCACCTGGAGAGCAGAGACAGTGTGAGAAGGACAGGAAAGAGACGGGTGACAGGCTGGCAGCTGAGAGAAGGAGTTTTAAAATAGAAGAGTTTGACAGTGGTTAAAAGGTGAAAGGTCGAATAAGAACACAGACTAAATAGATGTCACCTTACCTTAGCGCAGTAGAAGCTGTAGAAACACCTGCATTACAGGGGCAGGGAGTAGGGAGCAGTAATAGCACTTCCAAAGCTTTAATTATGTAGTAAAAGACAGTGCTTAATAAAAAAAAAAAATGAGTTTGAGAACTCGGGTTTGTTTCTTGCTCAGTTTGGAAAGTGAAGCATAATTTTCCACTCCTCTGTGAAACCATTAGAACCAGGCTGTGCTTATGTAAAGCAATCCTACTATGGAGAAATAATAACTTAGCCATTTGCTCCAATTGACACCTAAGATATTAAAATAAATTACAGGAAATAATAGCCATGCTCAACACTTGCTTAAAGCTTTGGCTTGCTTGATTCACCCACCCACTCGGCAGATGGCCCAGTCCCGCCAGGCCTCTACACCGAGAACTCAGGGAAAGAGCTAGGCCTGGGCGCTGAAACTCGCTGAGTGCATCTCCCGTCACTCTTACTGGAGACACTATAATAACTTTGCCAAAATATTATTTTCTCTTACTAAAGAGAAGGCTTACCATCCAATAAATTTAGGTTGGTGTGATTAAAAAGCTTTTTCAAAATCTTATTTATTTATTTATTTATTTTCATGTTTAGTGCTGGACATTGAACTCAGAGCATTTGCACTGAGCGGTATATCCCCAAGCATTGCAATTACTGCTGCTGCTGCTGCCGCTGCTGCTGCTATGACTACTATTAAGCTTGAGACGAGGTCTTCTGGACTTAATAGGTCACTAAATTATTCAGACTGGGCTTGAATTTTTGCTTATCCTGTCTCACCCTCTCATTCAGCTAGAAATACAAGCATGCACCATCATACCTGGCTTCTGGAGGTCTATTTTATTTTATTTTATTTCAAGAGAAAAAAACAGAAAAAAGGGTTGAAATAATATAGAATTTCAAAAAAATAAACACAAAGAAATCACTAGTTGATATATTACATATTGTCATTTTAGAAATTGTTCAAGTTACAAAATTAAAGCACACAAAGTATGCTTTCAAACAGTAAGACTGCAAACAGTTCTGCTCAATGACTGAACAAAAACTTAGTGATATGGTTATAAAGTTTACACACTGAAACATACATTCAGTTATATCCTTTACAGCACTTTCTTTTCCTCTCTTTTTTACAATAGCAATTACAAATTTTGGGTTTCACTACTCCTACAGTTTTTATTACTTTTTACGCTAGAGACATAATGTGATATTTATAAATATAATTCTTATTTATTTCATTTATGAGGATAGTCTCAAGTTGTCTCCATTTACCTATGAAGGCCTCAAGATCATCCTTTTTATAGCTGAGTAATATTCCATTGTATAAAAATATCACATCTTTTTCATCCACTCTGGGATTGATGGGCATCTTGGTTGTTTCCAGGATTTAGCTATCACAAATTGTGCTGCTATTAACATGGGTGCACATATATCACTGTGAGTGACCTTTTCAGTTTTTCTGGGAAAATACCCAGGATGGGAATAGCTGGATTGAACAGAACTTCGAATCCTAGTCTCCTGAGAAATCTCCATACTGACTTCCATAGTGGGTGCACCAGTCTGCACTCCCACCAGCAGTGGAGCAGTGTTCCTTTTTCCCTGCAGCCTCGCCAACATTTGTTGTCAGTTGATTTCTTGATGGCAGCTATTCTTTCCAGAGTGAGATGAAATCTCAATGCTGTTTTAATTTGTATGTCTCAAATGACCAGTGATGGTGAACATTTCTTAATGTATTTATTTTCCATTTGTATTTCTTCATCTGAGAACTGTATGTTCATCTCAGAGGCCCATTTATGGAGAGGGTCTTTGAATTTGGGGGGCTTGATGTTTTTTCAATTCTTTATATATTCTGGATATAAGTCCTTTGTCTGAGGGGTTGCTAGCTAAAATTCTTTCCCATTCTGTGGGTTTTCTTTTCACTCTGTTGGTGATTTCTTATGAAGTACAGAAACTTTTCAATAATATGAGACCCCAGTTGTTGATTCTTTGAAGTGATTCCCATGCAGTTTGCATTTTGTTCATAGCCTTACGTTGGTCACTGTCTCATCACTGAGACACAATACTCAACTCCCACAGTGTAAAGGAGTAAAGATTTATTTGGCAGCTGGCTCCAAGGCAGGACAGTACAGCAGTTAGGGCCTGGCAAAGCAAGATTACTTACTGCATGGCAGACAAGAAGCAGACATGAAGGGAGGAGAGGGAAGGAGATGAAACACTGCAGGCCATGCCCCAGGTACCAGCCTCTTCTGACAACACACCAACTGAGTCAGTCGAAGACCCTGTAGCCCAATCACCTTCCAAAAGACCAACCAAGGTTCTAGAAGCCTCTATGGTGACACTGAGATATAAAGCATAATAACCCCCTTGTAATAGAAAAGGAGTAAAAGCAGATATGAATGCAAATCATCAGATACACCTGGGTTAGACAGGGACTTTGTTTCCAAGGTCTGTGCCTCCAAGACAGTCAGGACTTCGTCACTGCCACACCCATAGAGCTGGTGACCCAAAAGTGGAATGTGAGGGTGAGCTCTTGCCAGCACTCCTACCAGAGCTGCTTTCTATCCAGCAGCCCAAACTGATGGCACTATTGTCTCAAGTTCCCATCTGGAATGATATTAATCATAAGAAAGCACTGGAAATGTGTTGCTTGCTTTTCAAATTCTTCAAATTTTAATAAAATGAAATAAAGGTGAGTGAAAGGACTCAGATCAAGTACTGAGCAGAGCTGATACCTTAATACAGAGTCATTCTTGCCTTTTGATATGAACCCCAATTAGTAATGCACTGAAATCTGTCTAGACTTCTGCATCATTAACTATAGATGAGTCTGCCCCATAATTACATAAATTACAGAAATATATTATAATAAAAGTTATTAGCTTTGTTATACTTGTGTACTGCTGTTATTATGCTTTCAATACAATATTAAAGCTCTCTATTTTTCCTATCCTTTGGAACATAATAACATTATAATACCTGTTAATGCTTAAGCAGAATCTACCCATGGAATCAATAGTGCCTGGTTCTACTTTAGGAGGTAGTGCTTCACGGTTCTTTAAGTTTGTTTTATTGCCAATGATCAGTATCTTTAACTACTCTAACCTCAGATATAAGGAGGCATATTAAAGAGCTTTAGAAATATAACTTACTAGACTCCATTTGTTATATTGTTTCCTCACACAGAATTTGAAAATTTTATGTTCTTTTTTATACAATTACCACATTTTTTGTTTTATTCATAGTATTTAGTTACTCAGTTTCAATGTTTACAAATTTCTATATTCATTTCTTACCCTGATGGACTGCATCCAGTAATATTTTCTTCAATAGTTAGTGGAAACTATGAAACTAGATTGTCAACTCTTAAATGTTCAAAATGATTTGTTTTCCTTATAATGAAAAGCAGTCCGCCTGGAGACAGAGCTCTTAGTGTATCTACTCTCTCCTTATGATTATTTTGACCACTGCTCAATTGATTTCAGAAATTAATTATATATAGGAAAAGGTTTGGGAGCCAATCTAATTTCTTTCTTTTTAGTAAGCTACATTAAAACATGGCCTTTTTTTGTGGTCTTTTTCACTGTTCTTTTCTACAACAATGAAAACTATGGTTAAAATAATGAATACTGGTCAAATGAACAGTTTGATATTTACTTGAGTGTTTCAAGGATTTTATTCTTGCAGTTTGATAAGCTCACTGGACTATGTCTCTATGTCAGTGTGTTAAAGAACATAGTATTTCTTGTGTGGTAGAACTTATGAACTTTGGGGTGGATCTCTTTTTCTTCCTTGCCTAGTTATTATATTCTTGATGCTCTTTGAACTATTATTCCTTTCCTCTTTATTTTATTTACATTCCTCTACAGGGTACCTTATTTTACTTTTGGCAATGACTTTTCTTTCTTTGGTCTGACTCTAAAGATATTTTCTTTATTTTATGGTTTCATTATTATTTTCCATTTGCCCCCCAAGTATAGCAGGTCATGTATTACCTATTTCCATTATTGTCCAAGTTGTAATGTTGTATCTTATGTCTGTTATTAAGTAACAGTTATTGATCAGCTTTCCCCATACTGGTACAAAATATGTAATATGCACAATGTAAGAAGGTTTATTTTGACTCATATTTGGAAGGTTCCATCTGTAATTGACTAACTGTAAGACAGAAACAGCACAGTAGAAGGACAGCAGAGGAAAGCTGTCCAACCTGCAAGAACTAGAAAGAAAACAGCTGGAAGAGCCAGAGGGAGAGATGCACTCTCCAAGGTCCTCCTGCAATGACCCACCTTCTCCAACCATGCTCCACCTCCTAATAATACATCCAGCAATGAACTCATAGTAAATCAATCCACTCATGACTAAAGCAGCCTCATGATTCAATTACCTCCTGGAAGCAACACCTCAGAAACATGAGACCTTTGGGGCACATTTTAGTTCTAAATCATAACAATGAGTAAGCAAACACAGATCATTAGTTTGGGTTTTATTTGGAGCCTTTTAAGATTATGGATTTAGAACATTAATCTTGAAAACACTATAAAACTCAAGTATTCACCTATAAAATATAGATTCTATTCAATTAAGCATGCTGTGTTGATAAAATATATACTACCATCTTATTTACTGGTTCTATTTCAGTTTTATGAAAAAAAAAAGAAAATGTTAAGACAATAATTTAGGACTGTCTAGTGTTGCAAAATGGAAATCTTTATTATGGTCAGACTTTTGTAAATTTATTACCATAAGCCAGTGTTATTTTTATATCTAGTATTGTGATACTTTGTTTATACACAAGATTTTAAAAAACATAACCAAGTGAAGGATGCTTTGTGAGTACATGTGCATGTGTTTGCAGAACTCAAAAGTGAGAAAAGTGCCATGTTCAGAATGTAATATTTTTGCATTATGTATATATTATGTTGTATTGGTTCTGAAATGTTTGTTTTTGTTTTTAAGGAAGTAGCCTTCTTTTATGTCAACTTCTTCCTGATATATTCAGACTTGTATCCTTTCGTCAACAAAAATTAAACCAATTGAAAAGTATTAACAAATATTTTCTGTTTACTTTTTGAGCAGCTTTTCTAACATATAAGGAAATTGTGTAGATCAGCAAGTTAATTTATAATAGGAGATTTATTTATATTATCAATCTAGAGCAACCTAGACCAACACACCCAACAGTCTACTAAGGGTCTCCATCTAAATGTCAAAGGCAGGACCACTGCAGTACAATGACCAACAACACAGCACCCAATACAGTTCCGACACAAATGAACTATAGCACTTACCATACCTCTAGCCATATTCCGATCATTTTCAAGGCACATTATCTCTATGAACAATATTAGTTAGCTATTTTTTCTTGACCCATAATTGGTACTCAATTTAATATTCCTTTTTTCCATATCCTTATAATAACTTTTTAAACATTTTTTTACTCTCTTCGTTTGCATTGAAAATAACTCATTTAAGCCACAACATCTTCCATATATGGACTAATTTTTATCTCTACTTAGATGTTGTAGTGGACTTATATTTATCTATATTCATCATGTGGCAGAGAAAAAGAAAAAAAATGAAATTGAATCAGACTAAACTCTGGTGAAAGGCATACACTGATTTTTCTATTGCTCTTATATCAAACAATAAATCCTCACTTTCTTTTAGTAACTACATATGGAGTCACAATTGTTCACCTCCTTGGTTACAACTCATCCTACTTCTCCTTTATGTGGTACAGATTCTCAATCACCACAGGCTAAATGAAATTTCTTGCTTATATATTGTATAGTATATTCTAATGCCTTCTCCTTCTATGCTTTACATTCACTAGGGAAGAAGTATCTCTTCTTACTATTGAGTCTCTAGCATTTAACACAGGACTAAGCTATTCATACATAATAACTGTTGAACAAATAATGATGAGCTTATTTTTTTAAATACTTAGGAATCAATATAACAAGGTAAAAGATCTATACATTGAAAATTACAGTACTCTGAAAAAAAATCAAAGAGGGTTTCAGAAAATGGAACGACATTCCTTGTTCATGGATAGGAAGAATAGACATTGTGAAATGGCCATTTTCCCAAAATTCTTTTCAGATGTAATGCAATTCCAAACAAACTATCATTGACCTCACAGATCTAGAGAAAGCATTCGTAAAATTCATCTGGAACCAGAAGAAGAAATCTAGAATAGCAAAGGCAATTCTAGGCAACAAAGACAAGGCAAGAGGCATCACAATCCCCAACTTGAAATTGTACTACAAAGCTACTTTGATAAAATCAGCATGGTATTGGAATAAAAACAGACCTGAAGATCAATGGAACAGATTGGAAACTATAGCCACAACTACAAACACTTTCAGCCACTTTATCTTCAACAAAGGGGCCAAACATTTTCATTGGAAGAAAGATAGCCTCTTTAATAAGTAGTGCCAGAAAAACTGGCTTTTCATATGCCAAAAACTAAAACTATCACCAGGCACTAAACTAATATCAAAATGGATCAAAGATCTAAATATTAAAACAGAAACAATAAATCTGTGGAAGATAAAGTGGAGAGAAATCTTGAAGACAAAGGATTAGCCAGAGAATTCATAAACAAAAATCAAACTGCATAAGAAATACTTCCCAGAATCAACAACTGGGATCTCATCTTATTAAACAGTTTTTGCCTGTCAAAAGAAATGATGGAAGAAACCAGCCTGCTTCCTTGGTAAGCAGCTGCAGCTCAGGCAAGCAGGGGCTGCACCAGGGGGAAAAACAGCCAGTGTCTCCTGAGATCCACGCCATGTTAAAGCTTAGGGAGCTGGGAAACCAAGCAACCAGCTTGCCTCCCTGGTAGGCAGCCATGAGCCTACCACGGGCTAAGAACCAAACATCCTATTACCCGCCCCCCATTAGCAAATAGGAGCCAGAGATCCTAGCATCTCTTGAAAGGTTAACCATATGCAGCATAGCAAATAGGGGGGATTTCCTTCTACCATCTCTTCGAAGGCAAATATTGTTATCACTGTTTTGCTTTGTTCTGATTAATTGTATTTCTCTACTCAATATTCTGTTTTGATCAGTTCTATAATGTTCTGCATTTGGTTTGACTCTGCTAAACTTGATTGAATGAACAACTATCATGAAGATAACGAGATATACTATGGCACCTACCACTGTTATCCCGGTAACCTGTTGTGACGTTCTGTACCAATTTCACTGCACTGTCTCAATTGGCTGTGTTATGTCTTGTTCTGTTGTATTTCACTACCTTTAAAAAAAACTAAACAACAACAAAAACAATGGAATATGAGAAAACAAGGTAACAAAATACCTCCAAAAACTCCCAACTCCACCAAAGCTGATCCATGGGGCATGGATGAAGAGAAACTCAAAAACAAAGCAATAGAATAATATAAGGTGATTAAAAAGGAAATAACAACAACAAAACAGATCAGTAAGGTACTGAGCAAGCTGAAACATGATAGAACTAAACAGCTAATGGACTTAAAAAGCAAAAGGAGGAAAAGAAAGTGCTCTAAAGGATAGAATTGCATGTATGTTTAAGTGTAGGATTGATAACCATATTAATAAGTTTTTGTTAGATCATTGAATAGAACTGTTTGCAGCTTCACTGTTTGAGTGTCCACTTTGTATGCTTTAATTTTGTAACTTGAACAACTGTTTCTAAGAAGACAATATGTAATTTATCAATTATTGATTTCTTACTTTTTTTTCAAATTTTGTATTATTTCCTACCCTTTTTTCTTTTTTGCTTTTTTTTCCTCTTTAAATAAAATTAAAAAAAAAAAAGAAATCACGTAAATAAAAGAAAACTCATGAATTGGGAAAATATCTTAGGCAACTGTCCCTCAGAAAAGGGATTTCAGTCTAGAACATATAAAGAGTTGAAAAAAAACTAGGCCCCCAAAATTTAAAGACTCAATCCAAAAATGGGCATTGAAATGAATACATAGTTCTCAGATGAGGAAATACAAATGGCAAATAAATATATGAAAAATGTTCATCATCATTAGTCATTAGAGAAATGCAAATTAAAGCAATGCTGAGATTTCAACTCACTCCAGAAAGAATAGCCAAGGTCAAGAACTCAACCAATAACAAGTGCTGGAGAGGCTGTGGGGAAATAGAAACTCTTCTGCACTGTTGGTGGGAGTATAGACTGGTGCAACCACTAGGAAATCAGTGTGGAGGTTCCTCAAAAAGCTAGAATTAGAGGTTCCATTTGAGCCAGCTATCCACTTTCTGGGCATTTTCCCAGAAGAATTGAAACCATCTTTCAACATTGATATATGTGCACCCATGCTTACAGCAGCATGACTTGTAATGGTCAAATCTTGGAAACAATCCAAAAGTCCATCATCTGAGGAATGGATATAAATAAAAAGATGTGATATTTTTATACAATGGAGTACTACTCAGCTATAAAGAAGGCCTGCATCAAGGCTTTTATAGGTAAATGGATGCACCTTGAGACCACACTCATAAGTGAAATAAATCAAGCTCACATGTAAATACCTTATTGTTTCCCTAGTGTGAGAGATTGAAAGAGCAAATAAGATCCAAAATCTACAATAAATATTGTGAAAGGGTAAGAAACTACTCAAAGGAGAAAAGTGTCTGGCATAGGGGAAAGGAAGAAAGAAGGAAGGGGAAGGTAGGGAAAAGGAAATAGGTATACAAGATAGCTAAAATGAGATTCTGACGCGACCATTGTGAGCACAGTGATGTGTAAGATTCTGAAAACAGTGATAATTTTGCTGAGCTGTATTAGATATGACATTGGATCCCACTTGAAAGCAGGCACTTGCAATTTGCAGAGCAGTTTCCCAGATTGGGTATGCACTCTGCGACTCCTGCTTTTGGTTAAGCTGAATTTCTAAATTGAAGCATGTAGCAGAAAGCTGTTTTATTATTCATATGCTCCATCAAATGAAATTAACTAAATCTTGTATCATTTTTTTTTCTAGTCCATGTTAGATTTATTTCTTTGCAGAACCCTCCAATATGTTTTGGGTATTTTTCAAGGTGATGAAGAGCTTGGGCTGCAGGGTCAGAGAGAACTTGGCCTAAATCTTGATAATAACATTTAACAGATTCATGAGTTCAAGAAGGTTACATAACCTTTTAAACCTGTATTTTCTCATCTATGTAAGGGAAAGGATAGATAATATTATGTGCCTCATTGGATTGTGATGAGTATGGAATAAGAAATTGTATATAAATGATTATCTAATGTCTTTTATGTAAAAACAGATTGAAAAATCCTCACTATTTTATTGCTGTTTACCTGACAATGCAGCTTCTACAGATAGAGTCTCTAGAGATACTGCCAATAAAATATGATCTGACTCACATTCCTAAAATTAAAAAAAAATCAGTTCCACCGTATGTTGTCTAATGATGTATATAGTCTGTACAAAGCTATTGATAAGAAACCATTCCAAAGCTGCATCCAAAAACAGAAGATTTTATTTGTTATGCATGTGGCAGACAATACAATGTAAGTAATTTCACAGGCAGGCCTACCTTCCAGAGATGCCTAGCTTCTATAATATAGATTCAAAATAGTGTGGATTTTGTTCTAAGATAGATTGCATAGTCAGAATGATTTGACACAATTATAGTAAGTGACTTCAGACAAAGAAAAGCCTAAATGAAATGTATTTCATCATGGGATTATGCTTGTGATGCAAAATACATTTTAAAAAGGACCATGTCTTGGTGTATTATCTTCTACATGGGGCCTCTTTTGTTCTCGTTTTCAAAGAAGCTGCAGAAGGAATAGGTGGACACCCTGGGTGAGAGCATACGATGGTTTTATTCCTGAAAGGTTAAAACTGCCTTAACCAATGTCTCTTCACACTATGTGTATGCATTTCTGAAAAGAGAAAACAAGACCTGACTGCAAAGCATGATTATAAATGGTAATAATTATATTTTAATCATATTTATGCAACGTTTGAAATTCACAGTGTGCTTCCCACCTATCTTCATATAATTCATTTTGCTTTCTGCTAATGGGACTGGCTCTAAATAGCCATAAGCATTCATCTTAAATAAAAATTAAAAGCCAGAATATTATACTTCCTTTTCTGCTTCTCTGACTATTACATTCCTGGATAAGGTCATTGATGCTAGAATTCTGTCTGTCTTTCGGCACAAATTTTTTTCTGGGGTATGATGCTATGAATATTTATGATGAAATAAAAATAATATAATAATAGGTGTTTTCTAAATGCATGCAGCATTTATCTTTAGAGCGAATCTGGGAGGGCTAAACCTGTCACCTTCCATGAGCACAGATGTTTCTTTCCTGTGAAATAGCCGACTGTCGCAGAGACCTCTACTTCCACTTGACTTCAGTGGCCCCTACGCTGACTGTTTCTGAGGATTCTCCCTTCTTCCAAATGTAATATAGACTACCATCATCTCTGAAAAATGTCAGATTTTTCTTACATCGAGTGGGCTTCAACTGATATCCTTATTCATACATTCTATGTCAACTACAATTCACTTTTTTATAGCCACCCTAAATCTTTAGTCTCTAAGACTTCAGGGTCCAGAATACTCTAAGCAGACTATTATCTTGCTCAGTGAAGCAGGACTGCTTTACCGTCACTCCTCCTCTATCACCTTAACTGACTGGATTTCTTTTAATTTATGAATTGGACTCAAATTGTTTTCTTTTTTAGATATGCTCTGAACTTTCTTATTCCAGTTTATTTTCTCAACATGACATATGCTTAGCTACCTAAAATACTCCCAGTTCTGGAATTTTCCATATGATCATCAATCAAATCTCTCCTTTGTTCTTTAGTCATTCTTATACATTCTATTATTGTGGTTAGAATCTTTTTCTATTTCCTGTCAATAATTATAGGAAAAGCAGAGATCTTTCTGTCAATAAAGAAACTCTAAGAATCACATCAAATGAATATCTCTGGTGATCAAAACTTGGAATTATTTTAAAGCTATAAGAAACCTCAAAAACACTTCAGCATTTAGTGGATAGAGACAGACAGATGACAGTGTGGGCTTCAAAGTGTTGCCACAGGGGAGTGAGGTTGAGAGGCAATGGGATTGATTTATGTTTTCTCACTGATTTCTCTTTTGAGCCATATAATTTCAGCAAAGGCTCTCAGAAGATATAGTGTTTCCATCTGGAGCAAAAGGCAAACTTTTTTTTTTTAATTTATCTTTATTTGGGGTTTTTGATTGTTTGTTTTGTTATTACTACCTGGTATAATAAAAACATATTTTCCCTAGCATAAGTATCAGCTGTGATTTCTACAGTAAAATGTTCGGTTTCCCTAACCCACATTTCCTATCGCGTAACACAACTCACTCCGCGAGCAGGTGATTAGCTGAACCTCTTCCTGTTGCCTGATAGCTTTGCAGCCCTGCAAGAAGGGTGAGAACTCTGACTGTGCTGTCTCTGTAAATATTAGAGTACTTTCTTTCTGATCCAAAGGTTTGCTTTTCTTTCTTTCTTTCTTTCTTTCTTTCTTTCTTTCTTTCTTTCTTTTTCTTTTCTTTTTGTTTTTGCGGGGGGTACCGGGGTTGAACTTAGGACTGAGCGCTTCCAAGGCAGATGTTTATGCCACTGAGCTAAATCCCCAGCCTAGGGTTTGCTTTTCTATGTGTATTTCTTTCTCTTTTCTTGGTTTCTAAAAGAAAGGGGGCATAATTTTTTAGTAGGATTAAATTCAAATCCTTATTTTTCCTGAGAGTTCTGCAGATGAAAATCTGATATTGATAGAGGCATCATTTCCTACAAAAGTAAAGATTAGACTCTAAGGGAAAATTAATAAGAGTAGCGTGACTTCTTTTTATGATCAACTGGGTAATAAAAGGTTCTCCACCTTATAGCCTTGTGGCTGAAAGGAACTGAAGTAATTGTTTCAGGCTATGCACCAGGAAGTCAGTGAACAGGCAACGACCTAAATGGTGTCCTGGTGGCGGCCAACAATCTTTGAAAGATGAAACAGTAGCATCTCATCTGGTGAGCATGCTCAGTTCTGCTGCATCTCTACTAGCACAACATTCCTCCTGGGGTTTGATAAGGAAGGATGCACTGAAGAAGATTAGAGAGAAATTCATGATGGCTATGGCCAAGAATTTTGGCTACTTCACCTGTGAGAGAAGAGAGTGAGTGAAGTACAGAGTGCTTGCTAATAAGTTGTCATATCACTTGTCCCTTTCTACAGTCAAAAATGTCAACCCTAGATCCTCCCAGGGCTTCTCCAGCATGTGCTGCATAAAATGAGGGAGCCTGGGCTCTCCAAGTGAGATTTGAAGAGAAGAGACAAAGTTCTTGGGAAAACCACAAATGAGATATTTACAACTGTTGTACTTCTTGCCCTGGATGGACAATGTTGATAACAGCCAGGGATATAGCTCATTGGCACAGTGCCTGCCTGGCAAGCACAAGGTCCCTGTGTTCCATTCTCAGTACAAAAACAAAAACAAAAGCAATGTTGATAACAATACTCATTAATGGGTTAGAAATACATCTGATAAAATTTTCATAGATTCTTTCATTAAGCTATGCCACTTTAGAAAACCCTTCTAGGCCTTACTATACAACTTTTTAAAAAGTCAGCATTTTATATATGTTAAACCTGAAGCAGTCAAAAGAAGCATATCCTAGAACTCTAACCAAAAACCAGTGTGGCCATGTCTATTCTGTGAAATCCCCAAAATGGGAATAAATGGTGTCAGTAAGGATGATCTTGATTCTAACAGAGGACTGTAAGCAGATGGGAAACAATGTAAGTTTGTTTGGTTGAGATGCATGAACCACCACTTTGTTCAAAGTTAGTAGTAAGAGGGCCTTCCTCTCTGATTCTTCCAAGCTTCTGACACTTCACTCCTGTGACACTAACCTTGGTTATTTTAAGAAGAAATATGATCTGGAATGAATTCTATGTGTCGCTGACTCCAAAGAGGACCAAATTTATCAAATCAATCAGAATGGCTTACTCACAGGAAAAATTTCTATAAGTCAATATAATGTTGATTGAAAGGATGGATGTTGTTAGAAAGTATTTCTTTCAGGGTCAGACATCTTTCTGTATATCTGGAGAACAAAAGAAATGGTGACCATTCTTCTTGATCAGTGTTGGTAAACCCAGATGCCACGTGTACCACAGCATCACTGAAAGCTCTAGAGTACACCGTCTCTGTTCTAGATCTTATCGTTTCAGTGATGTTTGCATGACACTCTTGGAAGATAAAAATAATGTTTCCCTGCAAAGGATGTTTGGTATGACAAAGATATGTCTTTTTAGGACAAAGTTTTACTGCCCATTATAAAAGATTTCATTTCCAAAGCTTGAAATTTCTTCCTTCTAAAGCAAACTACAATGTGTATGCAGGTACTTGGCCTACTTATAACACAGTCCTATGGAACACCTGAATAAAGTGGAATTTTAAAAAAAATTGGACATCAAATTACAGAAAATACACTTAGATCCATATCTTGCATCAAATGCAAATATCAAGTCACTAGAATTCAAGGTTCCCAATTGTATCACCTTAAGTCGATTCGAGAACACAATTTATTTATCATCATAACTACATTGAAACAAATTTAGTAAAATAGCTACTTCTCTAATGTTGATTTATTTTGTAACTAGACTTTTTATCACCATTTGATTATTAGTCATATTTATTGGATTCCAGAAGTAGGTGAATAGTCATCAAGGATAGCTATAAAAATACCTCTGTTGGGCCAGAGATTTAGCTCAGTGGCTTAAGTGCTTGCCTGGCAAGCGTGAGGTCATGAGTTCAATCCCCAGTACTGCAAAAAAAGAAAAAAAAAAAAAAAGGACTAGAAACACCTTCCTTGCCTATATGAATGTGCTACTTTTCATACAAAAATTGGATCTAATTTTTCCTCTCTTTGAACTTAGATTGACTTTGGGTTTTGTTTGCCCAATCAAATGTTATGAAGGTGATGACATGTCAGTTTAGGCCGTTGGCCTTATGAGACATAACAGCCGCTACTTTCATGATTTTCTGACCTGAAATCCTAACATTGAAATCAAGTTCTCCACCTGGAAAAGAGAGAGGTCATAAAGCCAGAGAGATTCCAACCAGTAGTCAGCCCTGAGGTGAGGCTAGGTGGACCCATCTATCGTGATTACTGTCTGAAATTAGGAAACTTAGCCAAAATTTCCCTGAATAGTGATAAAATAAATTCCTGAATGAGCAGATCATAATAAATGATTATGAGGTGTTATGAACCTATGTTTCATATTGCAAAGAAAACAATAAAGAAATGACTAGCAATAATTATTCAAACAAATACTTGCTTTTCTTTGCTCACATGTATTGATATATTCTATTAAGAAACATAAAACAGAGTTAAAATGGTGAGTTACCAAGAAAACGCAGGAGAATATATAATCAGAGAACTCCTTCAGAGAATATAAAACCAGAGAAAAAGAAAAATTAGAGAGCTTAATGAATGACAGTGATCAGATATAAACATTTGAAAACCATTGAAACTCAAATGTCTGTATGGTAAGTCATAAGCCACATATACAAAATCATATCCACCACTCTTTCTATATCGTATATGAAGCTCTACATTCACCAGGTCCTTCCTTTTTCTATGTTATTATTGATCTGTAAAACTCACATAAATATCCTCATCTCTGGGATGAGCTATCTAATTTCTCTCATCTGGGTTGGTATTAATGCTGTTAACCATCATGCCTTGTACTTTCTCCTACGGTGCTCAGGCATCTTTCTCTCTCTAACGTGCAGACTGAAACTTAAGGGTCTTCGGAGTCAGAAATCTAACCGCCCCCTCTGTATCGGCTGCCACAAGTACACTGTAAGTGAAAGGGCAGTGTCTTTTTCTCTCTGCTTACACTGTATCCACTGATTCTGTTTCTGTTCTTCCATTTTATTTTTCATTTTTTCATTCACATTTAGTTTAAATTGAAAACAAAAGAAAAGATTCAGGCCAATGGCTGCTTCATCTTTCACTGAAAAAGTAGCAAGGAAACAAGGCTTTTATCAGCTAGGGAAATGTGCTGTTTCTTTTGGGAGAAAAATTAGACGGCGAGATATAGAAGCTTCATGTGAAAGACCAAGGAGAAGCTGAAGCATTCTCGCAGTAGCACCTGTCAAGTGCAGCAGTGACGTGGACTGCTTGCCAGAATAGGCTGGTGACTGTCAAAATAAACAATAAACCTTCCAACTCTGACAAATGATGGAACTACACAGGGAGACTTGAGGGAAGCAGCCGACAAAACACCAAACTGAAAGGCAGACTGGAGCAGTTGGTTAGCCCCTGGCAGCTCAATGTCAAATAATTCTGGAAAAATTCAGGCATTCACCAGATTCTATGACAAAGGGAAAAGCTCCAAAAACTCCTGTGATTGAGAAATCTGCTTTAGTGGGGAAATCAAATCTCTTCTGGTGAGAGGCCAAGACGTCAAGTTCTGCTTTTTTCAGTACAGAAAAATTCCTGCTGTGACTGCGACATTCTCTGCAGACGCTCAGCTGACCACCAGCAACGTCACCCACTGGAGAAGAGCAACTGGACTCCGGTGTAAGTGGAGTCAGACGACAGAAAAGCCAAGGTTCAGGGGAGCCCCTCTGGGGCCCTGCTTTATTTCCACTTCACCCGCAAGAGGTAGTTTAGTTTCTTCTCCCATAGCTGATTAGAAGTGCTTTATTTTTCAAAAATGGCAAGCAAGATTTTTTAACATTATTACGAAAAAAACTGCTCGAGTCTCTGCCGAACATATTAGGACCCTTTTTAGGGGTAGCTGTATTTAAATAAGTTATTCCTTGACAAATCAAAAAACTTGCACAGATTCCTGCTCTTCAATTTAGTAATATATCACAATGGAAGAGTATATCATTAGTGGAAGAAATTTAAGTATGTAAAAATATAGTTCTCTAAAAGTCACTTTGTGTTAGTCCATTATCATTCAGAGTCATTGATGTGAGTACTTGCTTGTCACTTTGCCGAATTATTTTAATTATGTCCCTGTTTCTGAGTCTAAATAGTCTTTGTACTTCTTAACTCATGGTGAGAAAGAGAAGACAGACATTAAACAAAATATCTTCTCATAGATTTGAGACATTTCTAGATACTATTTAGTCAATAGTACCATGGCTTACTTCCTTAATTAATTTTAATTATTTATGTCCTTTTATTTATTCTTCCTTTATCTCTTTTATGCATTATATTATGTTGACTTAGTTCTAAAACATTTTTCATAAGAATTTTAGTGTAAAAAGTAAACAATTTTAAATAGAAAATTTGTAAAAAAAAATCAAACCTGAAAGCACGCATTTAATAGTTCTTTCAAAGCAAAGTAAATTTCTATACTTGTACTTAACTCAGTAGCAAGAAAATAACTCAATTAAAAAATAGTCAAGAGATTGTTTTTAGTCAAGAGACTATAAAGACATTTCTTAAAAGAAGATATATTGATGGCAAAATGTATGTAGAAAATATTCAACATCATAATCAGGGAAATGCAAAACAAATCCACAAGTAGATATCACCCGCTAGAATAACTATTACCTAAAGGAAAAATATAAGAGGTAATGTAAACATCTGAAAAACAGTGAATATTCATACACTATTGGTGGGAATATAATTTTGTACCACCTTTATGGAAAATCATGTTGAAGTTCCTAAAAAGATTTTTTAAAGTAGAATAACACATAGTCCAATAGTCTAGCAGTCTCTGGGTATGCATCCAGCAGAAGTGAAATCAGTATGTCAAAAAGGTGTTTGTGTCCCATGTTTATTGCTGCTTTATAAAGAAGTGCCAAGACCTAGAATCACCCTAGGTGTTTGTCAGTGGATGAATGGATAAAGATGATGTAGTAGATATACACAATGGAATACTAGTAAGTCACTAAAAAGCGTTATCTGCTGTTATTTGTGACAGTCTGGTTGGAAACACAGGTTGTTATGTCACGTGAAATAAACCAGGCACAAGAGCACAAATACCTCATGAGTTCACTAATGTGTAGAATCTTAAAAAGTGAATCTCACAGAGAAGAGCATGATGGTGGTTATCAGAGGCTGTTGATATAACAGAATGGAACTGGAGAGATGTCAACTGAACAAAGCATATAAAATAATGTCTCAATAAGAGGAGTAAATAGAAAAGATGGACCAGTTCTAAAGCATGTTCTAAAACAAGGAAGATACATGCTTGAAAAATGCTAAGAGAATGGATGCTACATATTCTCACCACAAAAATGATAATCATGTTAGGTCATGCATATTTTAATGAACTAAGCCTAATCATTTCACAATGTGCATATAACTTTAAAGTATTATTTTGTACATGGTTAATTATACAATTTTGTTTATCAATTTAAACCTTTTGAGAAAATAATCTCAGTCATTTTGTGTTGTTTTAGAGTGTTAACATTGGTCTGTAAGCTAGATTATTATTTCAAAACTATATTTATTAAGTCTTATATTTATTAAAGACATATTCTTAGTATAAAACCAGAACTAAGCTAAAGATATAAATTAGAGATCATTTTAAAATCATCTGAACTCAAAATATCTAAACTCAAGATCATCCCAGATACGTGGGACCATGTGACTGTCACAGAGGAAGTGAGAGGTAAGTTTTCTTCAATACTGACGACTCATAGACAGGATGGAGTCTGGATGCCTGTTTCTATCCATTAATTTCAACACATGAAGATTCTTCTCAGTACTCATTTCGTTAATCCATCCAACATAGTCACCATCGTATCCAAGGAATTCTGATTTCCTGGAGCAATTACGCTGCTTGGCAGCCTTTCTTCCCCACAGCCTTCCTGCTCATTATTCTTGCTGCCTCTGCAGGTCAGTAATGTGTCTGCCAGTAAAGTGTTGTCTCCTTCCATTTCCTATTCCCATAACCACAAGGTGTAGAAGCAGCTCCCTGGTTGAAGAAAGAGCATTTGTCCATTAATAACCATGCTAGTCTAGCAGCCAAATCCCTTGTTGACGCTCTGGTCATTTTTAACATAGACCACTCTAACCACATTCTGTGCTGTCTCCAAGACTTCATTCTTCTCTCTAGTTTAAAGTGATATGCACTCTGCAGATCAAATAATTTTTTAAATCCATTTAAGTTATGCCCATGGGGAGAAAGAGCCTGAGCTTAGCAACATAGCACATAGGGAGTGTCCTGTGGAATTCAGAGACACATGTCTAAAAGACCTATCTAAATACACTATATGGTGACAGAAATTTAGCATAGTAATTTTTATTTTTTTTGGACTCCAGCAATCAAGAAATCTCAGGATGCCATTATAACTTTAATTATCATTTCTGACAAATTAGAAGAAATTCTTCCACCTGTGATCCACCTTGTTACAAAGTACTGAAAATATTTTGTGTAATTTTACAGTCTATAAAGTCACCAAACACTGCTGTCTTGCTGTTCTTTTCTGCTACTTTGAGGTATCAAAAGCAGCAAAGACAGTTATTTAAAAGGGCCTTGAGCAAGAGATTAACTGTTCACTGAAATCTTCAGATAAGAGGAAAAGCAACAGACATGTGAGACAATGACTGAAAAAGAAAACTGTTTGCTACCCTTGGAAACTAATATCCTGCCCTCCAAGACATTTTTGTGCCTTATATTGTAGAATGACTATATCTGTGCAGAAAAGAGTTAATTCATTACCAAAAGGTGGGCCATTTCCTGTCTACCCAATCATTGAATCAGAGTAAGTACTATTTTATCAAAGAAACTTTGGCTGTCACCCAGTGTTAATCATTTTCAGAGCAATTATGATTTACTTTAGACCTCAGACTGAAGTATCTTTATTTCCAGATTTCATTTTGGCAACTTTGAGCCTTACCTCATATGTAAAATTATTACTGAAACAGTGCTTCTCCAAATTGTCTTCCTTCACTTTTTTGTCCCTACCTAAAAAAGAGAGAAAAGATACAATTAATTACTTTCAAATATTCAAGTTAGTGAGCCTGCAAGGCTGCCAATGCTAGATCAAATATTGCTTGCACTTAATCCTACACAGATGTGGAGCCAATAGGGATCTGAATGACTGTGTGCTTTTACACATCTTTTAGCTAAATTAAAAATCCAAAAGCTAAATCTTGTGTTCAGGGACAGCATGTGAATTTGACATTTCCTGGGGGCCATTAGAACCATAAGCCAAAGAAAAGACTATTCATTCATTTAAGTGGTTTGTGACTGCTAAAGACTAAATATTTACAATGTCTTTTATCCTTGAATACAATGTAATGATTTCATCATTTTAATAGCCTTTTACGCGACTGTAGTTGCATCCCATTTAGATTTTAGAGACATGCATTTTAAATAGTTTAGGTCTCTTTAACCATTTCAATAGCTCCCAGGAATGAAAGAAAATATAAAGCAAGGGTTCAAGGCATTGAAGTCATGATTTTAATTTTGATTTATGTCTTCCCTTCTGAATCTTGTACTATTTACTCTAAAATTTTGCTCTAAACGTTCAGTTAAGAAAAAATGTTTAGAGTTGTTCAGTGGATGGTCAGTAAGGGATTCTTAGCATCTGCTTATAAATGCATGACTATGCACACAAACATGGATTTGGCAACTTAGTAAGCCAGAACACACCCAATGTGGCCAATATAAAAGCAATAGAAACAATATGCCCCCCTGAAAATGACAGAAATAACTTTGTTGTGTGTATGAATATAAATCTCCCATAAAAATGATTATGTAGACAATTGTTTTGTTTTCTTCTAGATAGTCCTAAAACTTTCTAAATGTTCTCACATTCTGGAGGGGAAAAAATGTATTTGTATACATGATTAATATTACCTCCCATATAAGATTAAAACTAAATCTCATTTTAAGCAGAAATGTAGGGAAAAATTCATTTGTCCCTTTTGAACAAAGTTTTATTACTCACAAATTTTCATTTATATGTATACTCTCTTTTACACTGAAGAAAAATAAAAACCCTGACCTAGAAATTATCATAGCAAATTTATGATACTTCCCCAAGATGCACAAAGGATAAGGTCTATTAGGACATGTGTCTTAATCCTTGTGAAGTGCTCATTCCATAGCAGTTGACACCAAGTGCATCATAAATGATTATCCTAAAGCATTGCTCTAAAATATTAAAATTCTTTGCTTGGATCATCTGTCAATGCTTCTATTTCCCCTATAGGGAAAAATACATTGTTCATAAGTGAAAGAACTAATACAGAAAATTCTTAAAACAAACTAAAACGCTGATATACATATGATATATATATAGATATATAGATATATATATGTATATGCTTTAAGACTCAATTGTTTTATCTGTCTGATGGGAACAAAATCTTCTCCACAGTACTTTACTGAGATATGGAAAACATATCCAGAAATACTGTGCTTGAAAGAACAATGAACATAAAAATCAATATGCAGTGAGAAGGTGGTGTAGTTCAGATACTGTTGACAAGTGAGCAAAAACAAAGAGGACCCTGGGTCAGTCCTTTCAGGTTCTCAAAATATTAGGAGTCACAGAGAAATACAACACCAAGGATAAAACAATACGAAAATAAATAAACATAAGCATGAACAGTCATAAAAATAATCATCATATGTGGGGTTGAGAGGAAAGTGAGAATGAGGGGAGGGTAAAATGGTTGAAGAAAAACACCTGGCAGGTTGGAGGCATTTACATGCTAATGTAGGGATTCAAGGTTTCATTGTTCAGTTGAAAGAAAATTGTCAGTGGGTTTTTTTCTTTGCTTGTTTGTTTGTTTTTCATTTTGTTATTTTGGTGATGCAACAGGGACCTGGGATTTCCAGTTATTCCTGGGGAACAAAAGGCCATGAGACTGCCAGAACATCAGTACTTACTGAACACATTTACACAGAGGAAAATGGTAAGGAAATTACTGCCTGAGTCAGAGTGATGTGGTCTTAAACTAATGAAGATCTTCACTTGATGAGGACAGTGGGGAGAGATGGCAGGTTAACAAGAAGTTTGTCCTTTCCTCCAGGTGAAACTGTTGCTTTGTTTTGCTTTGCTTTGTTTTGTTTTATTTGCTCATTTGCCAAGGAAACAGGATGCCTTCAGCTGGTGTAGCCCTTTTAAGTAAAACATGTATAATATGATGTGTATTTTTGAAAAACAATCAAGACCACAATATGTATCTATTATGGCAAGCATAGTTAGCCAGAGACATCAGAGATCAAAAAAAAAAAAAAATGAGAGGAGCATTAAAATAGTCCAGAATGAACAGATTGTTGTTTTCTGGAGAAAGATATAGAAGGGTTGAGTTTGAGACACAGTTATGGTAAAATTCCTATCTGGTAACCATCTAGCGATGGGGAGAATATTACTTAGGTTTCTCTAGAAAAATAAAATCAGTGGGACAGATAGAGATGTAGATGAGAGAATTTATTATGAGAATTGATACTCAAAAGATTCTGGAATTCAAGAATTTTCATGATATGCCTTCTGCAAATTGGGTGCCTAGTAAAGCTGGTGATGTCATGCAGTTGAAGTCTGAATGCCTGAACAAGGGAAACTGATGGTTCAATTCCAGGTCTGAGGCCAAGGTGTGTTGGGTAGAGGGAGGGAACCTTAGTACAAGTCTAGAGTCCATGGCGGAGAATTGTGAGCCCCAACATCTAGGGGCCAGGAAAGATGTATAACCTAGCTCAAGAAGAGAGAATTTTCACTTACTCTGTTTTGGTTCTGTCAAAAGTTTCAGTCAATGTACAAAGCTCAATCACAGTAGTGATGGCAGGTCTTTTAAATTCAGGCTAGTGACTTATGCAGTAATATCTTTTGGAAACATACAGAAATAATGTTTTACCAATTATCTGGCATCTGTGAGCCCAGTCAACAGATAAAATTATTCATTTTAGCACTGCTACTGTGTCAACATGAAATCAATAGACATCTTAATAAACTATATGTAATCACCAAATAAAAGCAATAACAAGGGTACAGTTCATTTACCATGATATAATTATTAATTATATAATTATTACTACTGACAATATACTATCAGCTTTCTCAAAGGAGCAGTTAAAGTCCGTGAGAGATATTTATCCTGTGTCCTCCCATAAATACTATGATATAATATTAACTTTACTTATATACTAGTATAAAGTCAATATATTTTGTGTTATATTCTAAGAGAATGTGAGATGAAAATAAACAATATTTGGTAAAAACAGTCAAATGTTTTCATAACTCAATAACAAGAAAATTTTCACGATGAGTCTAGTCCTTTTTTCTGTTACTGGTCATGTAATCATAGTTAGTTTTCATAACTATTTTCTTCTGTTTTCCATTTTATATTCTTGTTGGTTTCACCCAGTTATGGTTTTAACCTAGTGGAATGGTCTAAACTTTCATTCCTCAATGATCTGGGCTGCTCCTAGCTCTGTCAGGATTGGATTGTTGTAGTTTTCCACCGACTTTAATCACAGGACATGTTAATACTTAGAGATGCCCTAAGAGGAATTCCAGACATCCTCTTTTTAGCCTCCATTGTGAAGTGGTACTTCTATTTTACCTTGGTAGTAAAGATCACTCAACCCAGCCAAAACCACAAGTCTCTTTTTGGCCTGTTGATTCAGAGGCATAAGGACTGCAAAGAGGCCAGATGGCAGTCTGACCTTCCAGTTTAGTGGAATCAGTGTTACGTCTCCTGATAGAAATACTCCTTTCTTTGAATTAAAAAATTCTAGCCTAGCAGAACCGGAAGTCCTAGGAATATGAAGCAAAACTTTTACTGGTAAGGGGAAAGTGAGCAAGCCATCCACAGTTGTTCCTGTAATTTCTGTAGCCATGAATCCTAGCTATTAGAGAAATACTTTCCTATATTGAAGGCTGAGTCAGAGCGTATTCAGCCTTCTAAAGCATCTTGCCCAGTCCTGCAAGATAATGTCACCCAATTAGTGCTATAATTGAGTTTGTAAGCAGTCATTCCATCATTCTATTAAGTCAGCTACATTAGGATGGTGGATAACTTGGTAAGACCATTGAATCCTTACACTTCTACGATATAAAGTGAATTCATAGGCCATCAGTAATTTTGTATGAAATGACATTATGAAAGATGAAAAATGAGTAGAACTTGGTGAAAATTATTCAGAATGAAAAGAAAAACAATCTGTGTCAATTTGGCTGGTCCCCCCAAAAAGGCGGAGTTGGATTAATTTGAGAGACCCAAATATGTCATAAATCAGGCAAACATTTAGAGAAGAGAAATCGGTAAGGTGGTAATGATTGGTTAGTGTATTAGGGATTGCAATATACAAAATGAATTTAAATCTCCAGAAATGTACTGAAATTTCTACTGATATGAAAATATCCACTGCTGTAGTATGTTGTCCTACTAACTTCTTTACTGTCTATTTGACTTCTCTTTGACACAGTATATAAGTCATTTAAAAATATGTAAGGTATACAAAGACAGGAAATCAATTTCCTTTAATAATTTCTGAGAAGAGATATGGAAGAGTTAGAAAAACAACTCATCATACCTATTCCTCCTTGTCACGCTGTCATCTGGGTAGCACTCAAGTCAAGGTATGGACTGGAGAGAGATCTCTCTTATCTAACTAGCAGAGTGGCCGGGAGTCATCAAGATGTCCATCTCCAAGGTTTCCCTTTCCACCAGGTGCACTGATATACTATGACCAAGGGGACAAATGTTCATGGTAAAAACTTACTTAGCTCATTCCTTTACAACCCCTTTTGAATGCATCCCTGTGCTGACTGTATGACCCTAAAATTTCTGTATCCCTACTGTCAAAACATCTGTAATTAAGCCTAATTCAGTCCTGATCATAGTACTAAGTGCTGTCTCCTAAAATATGAACATTTAATGAACATTTTGGTGATAATGGAACTTATCTTCCTTAGAATGCATCCCTTTCAACCAAATAAGAAAAACATACACTGTGCTGGTATAGGGAGGATACATGTAATTCCATGAACATTAAAAATGATAGGAAGACTAAAAATCCATCCATCTACCTACCTAACAACTAACTTTTATCGGTGAAGATTTGATAATTCTATGTAGTTTTTAGTGGAAGGAACTTTTATTTTAATACACTTAAGGAATTCAAGGAAGCCTTATGATGTTAATAAAGTAGTGTCAAACACTTTAAGGTCAGAAAAAGAAAGAAAAAAAGAAAAAAAGCCAGGCGGAGAGGTGCAGACTTGTAATCTCAGAACTCGGTAAGCTGAGACAGGAGGATCATTGTGAGTTCTAGATCAGCCTGGGTTACTATGTGAGCTCAAGGCCAACTTGAACTGCAGAGCAAGACCTATCTCAAAAAGACAAAAAAAAAAAAAAAAAAAAAACCCTTTAAATTCACCTCAGTGAAGAAAAAGAAATTCTCTGTATTTTCATTGTACAACAAAGGAAAACATATTTTTCCCAACATAAATGAATTGAAACTCCATTCTTATTTTTTCAATATGACATGCAAATCATTAAATTTCAGTCACATGTGCAAACACATATCTGATTTACTGAAAAATAACATATATACATAATACCATTAAAAATCATATTATGGTTTATTACTTGAAAATGCTATTAAAGTTTACTTTCTAATATACTCTTTATCGAAAAAATGAGTAAAAATATTAATTGAAATTATTTTATTTTATTGATGCAAATTCACTAATCATTTTAAGAGGTTTATGAGACCATTAAACTTATTTTCATTTAACCACTTTATTAAAATATAATTGACATACAAAATGTGTATATTTTGAATTTGAAATTGAATTTGAAATGACTTGAATTTGAAATATACATCTGTAAAATATCTCAAAAATCTCTGCAATTAATTCATGCAAAAATTGTATGTCTTCATTGTGCTGCTCAGTTCATTTGTGATTGTCATTAATATTAATCTCAACTTGCATAGTTGTATCTACTTTTCCAAATATTTGGAAATTTTATTTTATATACATTTTATTTCTTTGTCTTTATATCTCTTCATAAACACAATTGTCAGCTTTAAAAATTCTATGCTGTACATGTGTTCATCTCCCAAAATTTCCCCATGTGACTACTATTATATTATTTTGTGATAAGAGCACCTAAAATAAAATCTACTGTCTTAGCCATATTTTAATCATATAAAAGAGTATTTTTAGCTAAGTGCACTGTTCTATACTTTTCTTTAGAGTAGAAACCTAGGATTCACTCATCATGCATAGATGAAACTTTGTGTATCCTTTATAGAATACCACTCATGTTCCTTAGGGCATGGAAATGTAACTGGTGTACCTGACATGGAGAATAAGACTGTTCAAAGATTAAATACAGAACCTTCACATGATCCAGAAATCCCAGCACTAAATACACGGTCCAAAGAATCAGAATTAGATTCTGAAGAGGTAATTGCAGTCATGTTCTTTGAAATGTTATTTACAATAGCTAAGAAATGGAAGCAACCTGAACACACACTGATGAATTAAAGAATAAGAAAATATGATACAGACACATTATAGAATATTATTCAACATTAGAAAAGAAAATTCTGACATTTTCAACCATATAGATAAATGTGGAGGGCACAGGGCTAAGTGAAATGAGACGGACAGGAAAGTACAGGATACCAGGAATACATGTTTTAACTCAGCACAAACACACTATGCTATGTTTAGAGACTTTGATATCTGAATAAGAGACTTCTGATAGGCATAATTAAAGTAAAGAAAAATTAATTTCTTGTTTTACAGCTTTCACAATTCTCTTCTTCTTCACATGTCGAATGAGGGGAATGCCGAAAGTACAATGTAACTCGTCAACCTGGTCTACTGACCAGAGAAAGTTGCACTAGTTATTTCAATGATTTAGAGAAAGAATTTTCTCTGCATTTTCCAAGGAAGCCTTTTTAAAGCACAGAATTTCAAGCCAACCCTATAAAGGCTAACACTGTGATTATTCTACATTTATTTACTAAAATATAATAGCAAGTTCATTTAATTATTTTGTTGAAGACATTGTTATGGTAAATCCTGAACTCCAAGAAAAAAAACAATTAATCTAAGTCACTAGGTTTAGTACATGATAAACAGAATTCTGAGAAATTCCTTTATAGAATTTTAAATCATGGAGTTGATTTTTTTTAGCTACCATTGAGATACTTCCTTCAGAGACATTTTCTTATTTTAGAAAGTGTAGTTTTCATTTTATCTTTTATATTTATGTGCCAGTTAATTTGCTTTCCCTGTTGATTTAATTTTATCCACTGGAAAACTGCATCTGATGGGTTTTGCATTTCCCTGCCCCTCTCGATTTGTCTTCACATGTCTCACCACGTGTAGATTTGCTCCGGTGCTGTTAGCAGTTTCTGCCTCTGAGTTTTGTGGGGGGTTTTTGTGGGGGGGAGGTGTTTGTTTGTTTGCTCCTCGAGGCTTCCTTGCAAGGGTTTAAGAGAAGTTGAGCTACATTTGGGGCGAACTGACATTTCTATGCTGTTAATTTCCTTAGTTATTTCTTTCAAAATTCTGTTTCTGTGCCTAAAACTCATCATTATTAGTTTATATTGATGCTTGGAGACATATTTTACTACTACTAACATTTCACTTGAGTAAACATCTTTTATTTATACATTTGGTTTTTGGGCTTTTTCTGCATTTCTAATTAAATTTATTAGGTCTTCAAGCCAAATGACTTCAAAAGCATATGTATCCAGTATGCAAAAATCAATAGAAAAATACCATTCAACATGGAGAGTTTCATTTTTCCCATCAGGAAGAACTCTTTGGATTTAAATGCAACAACTTTGATTTGAATTACTTGGACTCTCCTTCCCCATTTGTGAAAAAGCTTGTCATTCACTACTTTTTTTATTTTCAAGAGAAAAAATAATAAAACCAATGATAGAGAACTTCAAAACAAGATAATAAGAGGTTAACAATGTTTAATATATTGTATATTGATTGTAATCTTCAAAGTAGTTGCTCAGATTACAAAATGTAGGCATGAAAAATAAGCACAAATCCTTCTTTTCAGTGAACTAATAGACATTAAAAGTATATTTATCTTAGCTATCATATATACATATGATATATATATCTTCTTCTCACTTTCTTCTTTTCTCCTTTTCCCCATTCCACTTATTCTTTCCATTTGAGCAGTTTCTTCCCCTTTAACAATATCTATTGTACATTTTGGATCTTATTTACAGTCTGATTTATTTCATTTATGAATGTGGTCTCAAGTTGTATCCATTTACTTATATAAACCTCAAGATTATCCTTCTTTATAGCTGAGTAGTACTATGATGTATAAAAATATCATTACTTAGTTATTGGGCATTTGAATTGTTTCTAAGATTTTGCTATTACAAACTGTGCTGCTATAAACATGGGTGCACATATGTCACTGTGGTATGATGTTTTTAAATCTTGTGAGAAATTGCCCACAAGGTGAATTCCTGGTTCAAATGGGACCTCTAATCCTAATTTATCAAGAATCTCCACCCTGATTTCCACAGAAACTGTACGAGTCTACTTCCACCAACAGTGAGGAGGGTTCTTTTTTCCCCACAGCCCTACCAGCATTTGTTAGTGGATTATTTCTTGACGATAGAATTATTTATGGGGAGATGGAACCTCCAGGTAGTTTTAATTTGCTTTTCTTGAATGGTATTGAACATTTTTTCATATATTTATTTGTCATTTGTATTTCTTCATCTGTGCATTCAACTCAGATGCCCATTTTTTGATTGAGTTTTTGAATTTGAGAGCCCTAATTTTTTCAATTCTTTATGTGTTCTAGATTCTGACAAAAGTCATGTATGACAAATCAGCATCATACTAAATGGACACATACTCAAAGCTTTCACTCTAAAACTAGAAGCAAGACAAGAATGTTTGCTATCACCACTCCTACTCAAATAGTCCTGGAAATATTAGCCAGAGCAATTAGACAAGAGAGAAATAAAAGGAATAAGGATAGGAAAGGAAGAAGGTAAACTATCACTATTTGTAAATGGCATGATACTCTACATAGAAGACTCCAAAATCTCTACCAAAAGACTTTTAGATGTAACAAACAAATTCAGGATTGTAGCTGTAATTCACCATCTTGATACTTATTCAAGACCAAGATATTTACTATGTTTCTACATAAAAATACAAATGATATTATAATAAAACTAATCATGATGACTATGAAAGAGGCAATGATAATAAAATGTTATCAAGTGTTTCCTAGGTACAAAGCATCATTACATGCTCACATCAGTAAGGAGGGGATATGTTATTCTACTGTGAAGCAGAGCATAAATCATTGCCTAGATCACCGGCTGGTGTCTAGAGCAAGTCAGCAGGCAACCTGAACTGAAGAAGAATTCTTTATGCTAAAAAAAACTTGTACATAATTCCATCAGGTCAAGAAGTGGCAAATCCTGAACTAGAGCAAATCATTAGCCCATGCCTACTCTAGAGAGGTTGAAAGAATAGTCCTATTAGGCATCAAAAGAAAAGCAGAAATTTATGAATAGCTGTAATGATTCAAATGACTTCTTCAGTTCTAAGAGCATCCTTTTATTAAGCACCCAAACTTTCTGCCACTGCTTTCAAGTTCTTGTCCCTTACTTTCTTCTCTTGAGAGTAACTGGATAAAATTTTATGTGTAGAGCTATGGATATAAATGTAGAAAATATGAATACATCTTTCTTGCTATGGTTTGCATCTAAAATGCTCCCTTAAGGTCTCATGTGGGGAGATGACTGGGTCATGGGGCAGTGGAGAAACCCATAGCTGCCCCACTTTTAGGAGGTAGGGCCTGATTGGGGGCGGTCACGGGAGACATCACCCAGAAGGGTTTATTTGTGTCCCCACCGCCTCCCGTCTCTGCCTGCTTCCTGGAGGCAGTGGGTTGAAGAGTTTCTTCCACTGCTCCCTTTCTCTGTGCTTTATCTGAAATCCAACTTTGGTCTGAACCTACCAGAAATCATGAGTCAAAATCAGCCTCTTCTTTAAGTTGCAGGTCTCAGACATTGTATTCAGCCATTGGCCAGAGGCTAACAAACTTGTTTAAAATGTATGTTCCATGAGGACCAAGGATTTGGCCCAGCTCTCCCTGCTTTTCCTTTTCTCTCTCTTTTACCTCTTTCTCTTCCTCCATCTCTTTTTCTCTGTCTCTCTCTCTGTTCTTCCTTTCCTCTGTTTTCTCTCTCCCTATCCCCCTCTCCTCTCCATTCCCTTTCTCTTTCTTTTCTCTCTCTCTCCTCCTTTTCCCTCTGTTCTCTTCCTCCCTTCTCTCCCTTCTCTGTCTCACATTCCTTTTCTCACTCTCTCTCTTCTCCCTCCTTCTCTTCCTTCCTCTTTTAAGTCTATTCCCAGTACCTATTCTCACACCTGACATATACTAAACTCATAGCAAATGAATTTTATCCATTACACAAATGAGGGAACTGAATCTTGAAAGTGTTAAGTAACTCAACTAAGATGATAATCAAAGCTATGAAATGGAAAAGCTGCAGTTCAGAACCTGAGGTTCAAAGCCTTTGCTGTACAGTTATTCTTAACTTGGTAAATAAAAAGCTGGCGAGAAAAGCATATGTAATTATGAGTGTAACATGAAAATGAGAAAATAGAGGCACATAAACTATTCTGGAATCACAATGCAGGACAAAATAACTATCTGGTGTAGCAGGTTTAAAGGAGATGATGAATGACAAGCAGGGAAATTCATTTTATGGAGAATTGCTAGGCTGGATTTGGGGTGAGATCTTGAAGATATGTTCATCAATTTGTTTGGAATAGTTTTTGACTTTCTGCTATAAACCAAGTGTATTCCAGATGATACAGATAGAAAAACATAAAATAAGAAGGGTCTTTGTCTTTCTATTGCCTCTAATCTCAAGAAATATATGCCCATCAGACACAAACAAAGAAAATTTCCAGTGAGAGACTGGCAATGTTATCTGTGGTTTTGGGGGGTAGAGCTCAGGGAAAGGAAGAATAATGGCTGCTTGACTAAAGTGAGCACATGTTGGTAGGACTTAGAACTACATTCTGAAGGAGGTCTTGGGGAGTTGGCTCCCAACTCCCTAAAGGTTGACTGTGGAAAATGTAAAATATATTCTGGACTGCATCGTATCACTTCTTCCCTCCCTGTAAGCTTTCCCCAGTGATCGTCCACATCACTTTTAAATAGAGCCAAGGAAAAAATACAGGTCATTGTGAGACAGACTCACAGCAAGAATCTAGAAAGAAAATACTTAAGCAATTACAGTCTTCTGTACTGGGAAGTCAACAAAATCTGACTCTTTTTAGTTACTTTTCTCATTGCTGTGACAAAAAACCCAACATTCAAAGTTAAAGGAGGAAAGGTTTATTCCAGCTCATAGTTTGTTCCTTTGTCTTCAGTGCTTTCAGTCTGTGATTGACTGTCTCCAAGGCAAAGTGGCTTACAGAGGGGCATCACAGAGCTGAAACATTCCATGGAAAAGCAGAAAAGGCGGAAGGCAAGCGACAATTGCAACTTCTTTCTGTCTCTTTCAATACTATCTAGGCTACTGGCCCTCCACTTTTAGGGTGGGTAGCACTCAAACTCAAACAATGCTAAACTATTTAGTGAAATAATTTAGTAATTACCCTTAATTCCAGCATTGCTCACCCTAAATCCATCTACCTCTAAAAAGTCCCACCTAGGACAGCATGAGACTTTGGAGGGATCCTCTAGACACAAACCATAACAACTCTGCTAAATAAAAAACTAAAATATCATTATTCCTTATGTTCTTATGTAATGCAGGAGGCTTATTTGAGCTTATGGTATCAGGTTCTGGTCGGCTGGCTCCAAGATGGAAACAGCATGATGTTAGAGCAAGATAGAGAAAATCTGCTCATCTTATGGCAGCCACATAGCAGAACAGTAGGAGAAAATCCAGATGTATCTTTCAAAGGAACACCCCAATACCACACTTTATTCATCTAAACCCCACTTCTTAATACCCACCCATCATGAACTCAACAATAGAGCAACCCACTGATGACAATAGAACCCTCAGAATCCAACCCATTGATGATATTTGAACCCTCAGAATCGAACCCATTGATGACATTAGAACCCTCAGAATCCAATCAGCTCTCCAGGCACCTCTTAATTCAATCAGATCAACAGTCCAGATCAGCTGCTACAGGAAGGCACAATAAACAGACTGATGCAGATTCTAAAGACTGGCACCAAGGGGAAGCAAAACACTACCTCTATGCCTAAAGGATAAAAACGGGAGAGATTGTTATAGGAACTCATATCTGGAGCCACAGGCAAAGGAAAAATGAATGGTCTTACACAGACTGATGCACCACTGCTAAGCCTCAGTTCAGCAGAAAGAAAGTGCTCGGGATGAATATCCAGCAATCTTCTGCTGCCTCTGTCCCATCACCTCTACTGAATTGAACTACTCAAATTTACATAGCAGGGGAGTCCAAGTGTTTTTTCTTCCTCTCAGAACACAACACAAAGTAGAGAGTAAAAACTGAGCCAGGAGAAATATAGAATAATCACATCACTTCTTTTATTCTTTACAGTCTTTTCCTGTCTTTATTGCAGTGTGGTCAGCTTGAGTCATACAGTTGATGCCTGCAGTTTAGCTGCTTAGCATTTATCAGGCCTTAATTGCATGCCAGAAGCTGCTTTTCAAATGGACTGAAGTTGATGGGAGAATAGGATATGAATTTAATATGAAATCCAAGACATCTGAGCTATGATCCTCATATTTGGACTTGTCAGAGACCTAAGTATATCTATCTGTCACTGTCCCTTTTAGGATCACTGTGTCAGCTGAGTCCTGAGGTCCACATGTCAGTCTGCAGTGTAGCAGCTTAGACCTGCTGGATGGTCATCTCTTTTTAGTCCTTACTAAAAACTGAAGCTTTGGACATTTATCTTGTACATACTTTAAATCAACAAAGTTCTCTATAATCTAAAAATATGCCTATTCATCTTTGGAGGGTGCAAGAAAGTGCAATAACTTGTCTTTCATTTTAGGGGTATTCCCATGCAAACTCTACCTAGAGGATCCTCATGTATCTGAGTTGCTTCACATAATATAACGCTCCACCATGGGAGGCCAAAAACAAGTGTATTTCCTCCACAGTAAATTATGACAGTAAGGAAAAGGGTAAACATTGACCTGAGAAAGGATGGTAAACAATGTTCCTGTTCCTCCAGCTTGAAGACAGGCTATTTTTGGTTATGTTGCTGGATGGCATTTTAAGACAGTTTTTAAGGGTAAAAAAATCTCGGGGTCAAGGCATGAGTTCAGTTCCTTCAGGAAAGATATTAAGTCCAGAGTGCAGATACCATTGTTGAATGGCCCGATTGAAGCTCTTAGAATCCACATTCTGTAAGTCTTCTCATTTTTGCAGAAGCCAAATGGGAAAGTAAATGGGGATAAAATAAATTCTAAGAATAGGTGAAATATCTACTCTTCTGTCTTTAAAGGCCTTGAAGATTGCCCTAATTTCTGAAATATCCTCTGGTAATATGGCATTGTTTCTGATTTAGTATTTTTTTTTTAATATCCTTGGGACGTCATGAGAGAAAATTGTGTGACACAGTTCCACAAATAATAACCTTCATTGCATAGATGAAGAATCCATCAGGAGGTGTACATTTAGTAAACATTAAATTTACTTTAAACATTTAAGGTAAGTAGAAAACAGAAAAAGGCAGCGCCAATGAATTTCGCATACGTGGCCTTACGGAGACATCCCCTCCCACCTCATCTTCCCAGTTCCCAGTTGAGCACAGAGTCACACAGTTACCTCAGAGCCACAATAAAGCACAGTCTGTTATATGCCCCTCTGCAGTCATATTGTGAAGGGTAATAGCCTCTGGGAAGAATTTAAAGAGAGATTCGCATAAATAACTTAGGACTTTTTTGAGGATCTTTCACCAAAGGAGATTGATTTCCCTACCAATCAAGTCATTCTGGGTCTGAATGGCAGTTTAAATTTTAGAATTGAGTTAGAGGCTATGAACCCTATGAGTACTTCAGGTTTTGATTTTTGCTCAGCAAACCTGGAATTTTTCTATCTACATAAGTTAAACAACACACTAGGAGATGGTCCAGCTGTTTTATTCTCAGGGGTCCTGAGACTCATTAATCATACCTATAGACCTTTGTGACTCATACTGGTGATTGTGCCTGTTCTAACTCTAAAGGTTCTGCTTAACTACATAGCCCCTGCCATCGTGAGACCCCATCAAGCCTAGATCCATCCCTGCAGAATTTGCTGTCAACTCTAGTTCATATGGAACTATCACTGTAGCTCTTTATGCAAATTTTGGTGAGTTCAACAATATATTTCTTAAAGCTTTGGTTAAAAAAGAATTTATACCACCAAAAAACTGTCTAGGAAGCAGTCACCTTCTAGAGGAGGGCTTGATTATCTTGTTTTATGCTTGAATCTGTTTCTCATTTTGGCCACAGAGTTAATGAGAGCTGTTGAAGTAGATATAGAAAAGAATCTAACTCTTCTTATCAAGTATCTGCAACAGGTAACAACATTCGAAGTCTGAATTTTTTTTCTTGTTTTAATGTGAGAGAAGACTAATTCTCTAGACGGGACTGAGAAGGTAGGATGGTAAGAGGGGTCACCTCTAACAAAAAGTATGTTGAAGAAGATTTGACAGTTTAAATTCTCAGCCTCATCTCTCCCTAACTGACGGTAAGCCTGTATTTTTTTCTGACCACTCTCTTCCTTAACAGAGGAGAAACTGTCACATGATACTTCTTTGTTTACAAATCATCAGCCTTCACAATCAGACTTATCTCTGCTTACTTAAGACAGGAGACTTCTCCTATTCTACAATGAAAATAGAAGAGTAATTCCATTCCAGCACCATATTGAGAAAGTCTGCTGTGATATTCATTATTTTGTTTGGAAAGTCTTTGAAAAAAATAAAGATAATTTAGAAAGGTAATTGACAAATGCTTACAAAAGCAGACATTTGTGTTAGGGGGACAAGGTTGCTTTGTTCTTCTGCACGGTCTTTTGTCTTGGCCTTTCATACTTGCTTATCATTAACATCATCTATTGTCCACCAGTCTCTCATCATTTTAACCAGTAGAGAGCACTGGTAGAGGAGAAGAGGTCAAGACAGAGTGGGACAAAAGATCAGTTTCTTGGCTCCCCTTGCTCCATCCCCATGGCTTCTACTGCTCCTGCTCAGGCTCTCCTCTCCACTAGCTCTTTCTCTAGGTTAAACACAAAATGTCTTCATTCATTCACACCTAGGAGTGGCAGTTCTTTATCTTAAATTTTAACTTTATGCTGGTAAATAGTACACTTTTAAAAGTCTCTGCAAACTACTCAAATTGTGTATGCCTTTTACTTTCCTTCTCTAATCCTGATTGATTTAAGCATATGAGAAATGTTGATACTAAGGAAGACCAGTGTGAAGAGTCATTCACTGCCAGATCCAGAAAAGAGAGGCAGGAGGCATTAAGGAAACACAGCAAGGGTAAGGCTTTGAAGGGAGGCCTTCATTCCACAAATAAAGGTATTGGTCAGGGGAGTGCTGTCCCACCGCCCAATACCTGGCAGAGATACTGAGAAGGAGAAATGAATAATACTTCTACCCTTCTCTGCTCTCACCTTCAAAATTTTACTACAGTCTCTCATTGATCACATCCGTTTATTCCTTATAGGACAGGAAGCCTGTATGGTGCTACCAGTAGAAGTCAGCCTCCTAGTACAGAAGCTTGCTTCTCATGAGCTGTAAGGTGTTTAGTACCACATCCAGAGGGCCTCTCCGAGGACCGCAAAGCTGTGTGATTTGCGTGACACAGTTAAAAACACATCCTGCGTCACTCCGCTCTGTCATACATGACAGATATCTCTAACCCCAGCCCCCGGCCAAGCAATCTATTCTGGCTGAAACACCTGCTACAGCAGGTTCTAAGGAGCTGCTGAACAGTGCTTAAAGTTTTAAAATATGTTGTGCATCCAGGATGTAGTAAAAAGTATGCACCACTCACATTTTCCTCCAGTAGAATTGCTAGTTCTCCAATTAGTCACTCCGGGCCTCACTTGTTTTATTCATTTTATTCTTCAAAAGTTAGAGATGTTTCCTATTCACAGTATGTGTAAGAAATAACTAATAGGAATCTTGTAACGTTATTCATGATTGGAAGGATTCAGTATTAATTCTGTTCCTTTCCACATTTTTCTTTCCTTTTACAATTTCTTCCTTTCTTTCTTTCTTTTTTTTTTTTTTTTGGCCCAATTAAGGAAGAGCTAAAATGTTCTATAGTCTGACCTTGACCTAAAGGGTTCAAAAACCTCAGATTTCTGACTATTACAAAGCATAAAATTGCTGGAGGCTCTTGTATGCCCTTGTGCTTTCCTAAAATAGGGAAAACACTATTATAAAAAGTATTAATTAAGAATTTTGAGCACCTTGGGGAAGCAATAACTCAAGTACTTTTACAACATTTTACAATATTAGTTATGCAAACAAATGTAAAATAACTTTCATTAAAGATCATAAGTATAATCCATTTAAATACTATTTAAGAACAGTGCTTTACAAGTAAAAAAAAAAACCAAGTTGAATGCTTCTCAGAATTGCAATAATTCAGTTTGTTCTCTGTGCTCTTTGAGCTAATGTTAAATCTGATAGGTAAGTTATTTTGTGACTTCCTGTCAATGCTCTCTCATTAATCATTTGAAAGGAATTAGCAGTACCAGTGAGGAAAGATCCTTTTACTCTCATTGTTTCTTACTGTTCAAACAACCATGTATTTGATTTCAGTTTTACTCAGTGATTCCAAATTGGTCAATAAAATGCTAATGATTACCAACATACTATATTTCTCACTTGGAGGTCATCATTTAATTCTAACAACTGCAGGCTGGATAGTAGTTAAAACAGCAGGAACTAATTCATATATTCAAGCTAAATGAATAAAGTTTGATTGCATATTCGTTCCACTCAACTTTGATAACTGACACTGTAAGCAAGGTGCTTCATGGAAATTTCTTCGACAATGCTGATGCTCAGCTTTCATTGACTAACACCTGAGAACAGTGTTATATTATCCCATGTTTGTACCTACTATTAATGGACTATTGACCATTAAATTCAGATTTTTTTTCCTAAGGCAGCTCTGGCGGATTGTGGAAGACCTCCTATTAGGAGCTTCTCATATTTTGCAGGCAACTAAATCTTGTCTAAAGCATCTCCTCTGTATAGAAAGTCACACACACTCCTGAGCCAGAAATCCTAAGATAAACTATAATCTCAAGACTTCACAAGGTGATTTCTATCTTCTTAACATTTAGATAGACTTGGTAAATTAAGAAATGTTTAGCTCCAAATAGAATCTCAGAGTCTTCCAAACTTCTTTCATTATCTAGGGAAATATAAACTCTCAGAAATTCAGTCATATATGAATTGGTGCCTCATAAAAACATTCTTCAGAGTTTATCTTTTGGAAATATGACCATTACATTATTTGTGGCGAACTCATATGACTAACACCCTCCTGTAATTTTCCTATTATTTACAAAATAAAATGTAAATCAATAAAATGTTAAACATCTTTTTCCTTGTTATGTTCTTATTTTGTAAATTCATTTTATAATTGTCAAGAGAGTATGTAAAACCAAAATTCCATTAGCTTATCTTGGTGTTTTACCAGATATCATGGAAGAAACAAATTACATGAAAATAATGATTTTTATTTTTAATATTTGATATAATATTTTTCAAAAGTAATCAACATTGAGAGTAGATAATTTAAGAAAATATAAAATGACATATGATTCTTTTATGCACAATTCAAAAGACACCTAAGTAAAAGTGAAGACATTATGTAAATAATGTTTAAAAGTCCAATAAGAATATTGAATAACTCCCTAGTTGGTTTTCTCTATAATTTACACTTATTAAATAATTTTTTTATATAACCTTCCTTCTGCAATACAACTAATATTCAGGTGGAACATTTTTTAAACCAATTTCTTCAATGTAGAGTCACATTTAACAAAACTGGTCTAGAGACTTGCTATATTTGTGAGAAATCAAGCAATTTCTAATGTCATAATGAATAAAAACTATAAAGGAATGGAAAATACAAACTTTTACATAGGCTATCTCTTACCATGTTAGGAAGTACATATGGATATTTTTAAATTGCAGTATATAAATTGAGAGAGGATAAAATATATTATTATATTAATTTTTATTTCTACTCATAATAGTTGATTAAAATTTTAACTGTATTTTTAAATTTCAAAGCACACTAAGGTTAGCAATGTTATCATATTCACACATTATAAGCAGAATGATTCACTGCAGTTGGTTTGGCTGGTTAGGTTGTACTGATGTCAGCATGTAAATTCCCAGCTCGTGGCCTACTAATTTTCAGCTACTAGTTAGCCATTATCTTTTAAGGTATTTTTAAGCTACTAGTTAGTCAATATCTTTTTAGTTACTTAAATATAAAACACTTTGTTTAATAAATATTTGTGTGCAGAATCATTATAACTTTTTTCTCTGGCATAATCTGAGAGAATATTGAGCATCTTTAATACACATGTTAATAATATATAGCACTCTGAGTGAATTGAATGAGAAATCTTCAAAAGTTTTTAATGGAAAAAATGAATACAACAATATTAAAGCTCCCATAGTAAATTTAAAATGCTGAACACTAAAAATAAATGTTTTAAATGCTGGAAACTATATATCTAATAAATGTATACAGTGTTTTATACATTTGATGTACACCGGATACTGCTCTTTATCTCCTGCAGCAATAAATGCTTTACTGTTTTATATAGGCATGCCCACAAAGACACTCACTCATGCATCTGCAGTTTCTCAGCTACTTGGTGAAGTTGAGAATTAATGACAATAAAACCATTTCTCACAGGATATTTTAGAGACTATAGTAAAAAGATAGTGATCTCATAGTACTTTGTATTTGTCCTGCCCACATAAAGATTCTGGGCTGAATTACATATCATACGGTGTTAGTTCATATCTACTATGGGCTGAGCACGGCTTGATGCTTTATAATAGCTGGCATTGATTGAACAAGTATTAAATGACTCTGAATAATGTATTGAAAGCATAATGGGTAGAGGTAGTCCTACATATAAATAATCCCTAGGCTCAAGGAATTAAGCAAATTTTCCAAGCACACTCAGTTACTGGGGAAGGAAGATGGAAGAAATCTCTCTGATACCACAGTAGATTTCTTTTTCTGCTAATTTCCACAGATGCACTGAGGCACTGTAATGTTAGTAATAAACATTTGCCATCAAGGCCTTGAATGAATCTGTACTTGTGTAATAGGATAGGTAATAGTAACACCATCTAATAATTTTACTTTTTTCAGTAGAACGCCTTTATCTTGGAAACAGGATTACATCTAAAAGAGTAGCTGTTTAGTGTCTAAAATTTCAGTGATATAAATAAGAATGCTCTCTGAGGGCAGATTCTAGACTAGGAGAAGGGTCTTGAGTTGGTGAAACCCTGGGTAACTACCAGCAAATGTCATACAAGTCTTCTCATTGGGCCCTTTAGGAGGGAGCATAGCACTCATTACACAGATAGTAATGTAACAGCAAAACAAGGCCAGCATTGGCACTGATGTCCAGTACTGAAAAAAGATGCCTTCAAGGCACTAATATTCTAATGAGAGAGACAAGACAGCAAATATGATCACTGAATCAGTGTATAATCACTTTAATGGTGATTAGCACAGAAAAGCAAAAAGGAAACAAAGCACTGAGGGGAAAATGGTAGTGAACAGAGCAAACTGCAACTCAGAGGTCCAAGGAAGCACTTCTGTATTTCCAGGGCCCAGAGCAGCTGGAGTAAAATGAATCAAGGTGAAAGAAGCAAGAGAAAAAGTCCAAAGTTGAAAGGGACCTAGACCCGGGAAATCTGTAGGCCAGTGTGAGGACTTCGGTATTCTCATTGAGGGAGCTGTTGATATTAGAGGCCAGTGATCAAGGAGCAACACAGTGTGGCTTCTGCTTGAGCAGCATTACTTTTCCTGCAACCAACTGAAGGAGTGCGGACTGCGGGACTGAGCAGGAAAGCCAGTCCGAGGCCATTGAAGAAGTAAAGAGAGAAAGTCTTTGGGCCTAGTCAAGTGCCATCAGGGAAAGTAGCAAGAAATGGTTAAATTCTGGCTGTGTTTGAGATGCAGAAACTGGGGCTTGTAAGGGTCCAGCTGCCAGTGTACGTCCCCTTTGCTAGAGGCATCCTCTCTTCAAAGCCTGGCCCCAGTAACGACACAGAAGTATGCACACACAGGTACTCACACACACACACACACACACACACACAGTTTTCAAGACTGCTAATTGTCAAGGTTTTACTTTTCTGAGTATATTATACTAGTTGAGAGCGAGGCCTAAAACAATGAGAATACTGGGAGGATTTTTCCCAGTTGTGTGATAATTTTATCTCCCAGCACTCAAAGGCATGATGTCAATGAACTTAAGGTGTACAGGACCTCAGAAAATGTCAGACCCAAGATGAGCACTGGGTCCAAAACACAACATGAAAACTGCAACATGAAAATTAATAAATATTTAATTAAATTTTAACTAAATGTCTACAAAATGCATAACCTATGTCAACTTCATTAATTGTTAAAATTTGAATTCATAAATGAGTCATGATATATGTGATCAATTTTAGGATACAGGTGTTTTGTTTTGTTTTGTTTTGCAAGAAATCAAGAGTTAGCATGATTAATATAATGGCTTCAGAACCAAATGTAATTTTATTATAAGTCACTTCTTGCTAACTAACTTAAATAGCAAAATTATAACAATTTTTTTAAAAAAATCATTCACTTCAAAAAGGCAATTAGTGAGGTGAAGCTAAATATGGCGGATCAGAAAGCAGCAAAATAGGGAGCCTCCCTGAGAGAAACAGTTCAGATGCCGGAATAAAACATCCTGGAAAAGACCAGACGGAGGGAGATGGATCTTCTCAACTCAGGAAGAAACTACATGGAAAGGAGCCAGTCAAACTCGCTGTCACAGTGCTACCAATGGAGCCACTCAGATTCCCCAGCACAGCGCTTTGGCCACCAGAGCCGCAGTAGCCCTGAAGTCGGGGGTCAGTGAGCCCAACAGAGAATAGAACCGGTGTGGAGACCTCAACTAACCCGTGGTGAGTGCTCAGAATTTGACCCTCCCATGGGAATAGGGCAACCAACTGGATGACATATTAGAATCTGGCAGGATGGGCCTGAACAAGGAATGGCAGTGACTTCAGTTGGTTGCTCCCTGCCCAGAGCAGATTGGTGGGATCTGCTTGGGCTGGGTCATGCCCCTGGCCGGGATCCAATAGCCAGGAATGAAATTGTCCCTGAGGTTGTCCTGAACCGGTTCTGTCCATGCAGCACATACTAACCTGGTGAAGGTCCTCACTGGTTGACTGGTTCGGAGGGGAGGGGCCAGCATAGCCACTCCTGCTTGCAACTCAATGACCAACAGCAAACTGGAGAAGGCAGAAATCTCTAGCCAGTGTGCTTCAGAAGAACCATAACCAACAAGAAAGGGGCTGGGACCTCCACCATCCACCTGTATGGAAGAAACCAAAAACATGACAAGAGAAAGAAATAACAAAAAGCCTCCTGCCCTCAACCCAGGGAATATTAGACCAGGAGAGGTAAAGACAGAAGAGAATGAGGGCAGCAAACATGCAATATTGGACACGGCATCAGCTGACACAAAGAGATATCTTTATGACATCATAGACGAGCTCAAAACTGAAATGTTAATTGAAGTAAAGCAAGATACAAGAAGATTAATAATGCTAAACACTTCTCAAGAAGACACAAAAGAAAGAATGGAGGAACACAAAAAAAGGAGAGAAATGTTCGACTAAGAATATTTTTAAAAACCTAGAAAACATGAAACAGATTCAGAGAGATTACCAGGAAATTAAAAATTCCATCAAAAGCTGGCAAAATTGCCTGAAAGAAACTAGAGTTAGATTAACAAAACTTGAAGATAAGTATGCATTGTGTGATCATGAAAGGAAAGATCCCTTAAAAATAACAAGGAAACAGGCAGTAAGAACACAAAGGATGGAAGATGACAAGAGGACCTATAAGGATAAAAAAATGTGAGTGAAGAAGCAGGAGTAAACACAAAGGCAATACCAAGGCTATTCACAGAAATAATCAAGGAAAACTTCCCAAGCATAGGAAAAGGAAATGATATTCAGATGTATGAGGCATACATTAGGTAAATAGAACTCCAGCCACCTACAACCAAAACAGAGCTACACCCAGACATATAATAATCAAGATACCAGAAATTCATCACAAGAACAGAATATTAAAAGCCCTCAGAGAAAAGAAATAGATCATTTATAAAGGAAAACCCATCAGAATCACAACAGACTTCTCAACACAAACCATCAAATCAAGAAGAGCTTGGAGTGAAGTATTCCAAGCCCTGAAAGAAAATAACCTCCAACCCATATTGATGTATACTGCAAAACTATCTCTCAAAATTAATGGAGAAACAAGATGCTTCCATGAAAAAGAGAAACTGGGGGAATTCGTGACCACCAATCCAACCCTACAAAAAATACTGAATACATTCTAGAGAGAGAGAGAAAAAAAACAGGATTTCAGGAACAGTGGCAGAGAGGCCTTAATGAATGGGGCAGACAGTGGAATGAAGGAGAAAAGTAGACAACCAATGGCAGAAAGACAGCATAGCAGAAATGAGGCAGACAAAGTTGGCTATAATCTCTAACAAAAAGAAACACAGGCAGAGTAGATTAGGAGATAGGGTCCATCAAGATGCTCTGTATAGGAAATATAATTAACTTGAAAGAGGGTTTATGGACTGAAAGTCAAATATGAGAAAACAAAACTCTATGTGACAAGGAACCAAAGGGAAATAGGGGCAACTCATCCAACACCTACAGATATGGTGGAAAGACATGATACTTTTTGCAGTAGAGAACTACTCAGCTATAATGAAGGAAAACCTTGAGGCTCTTGTAGGTAAAGGAATATAATTTGAGATTAAGCCCAGGAGTGAGAAGGTTCGGAACCACTTAGGTAAATAGCAGGTCATCCCCACAATCTAAAAACTGAGGGAGTTGGTGGGACCCAAAATGTGCGGTGCACCCTGCGGGAGTGAAAGGGGAGGAATTGTCTAAAAAAGGAGGCAGAGGATATTGTTAATAGTGTATCAAGATTTAAAATCCACATCATTCTCACCACTCTGTTTCCATGAATTATATTTTGTTCCAGTTTGTCCACTTGTATTAGATTTGAGGACACAGACAGCTATCCCCAAAATAGCAGGATATATTATGGTAACCATCCTTAATTTCCTATTAACTTAATCTGAAGCTCTGTATAACTTACACTGTCTTATTATGACTGATCTTATTTGAATCTAATCTGGTTTGTTAGATCTCTGTTATGTATTGACTGATTTTATTCAAATCTGTTATGATTGATAATAACAAGTCAGAGTATAGGCAACTACACTGAAGATGACAAGATTCACTAGGATACCCACTCCAGTTTGACTATTAATTGCTTTTGAAGTCTTAAAATGTCTCCAATGTTTTGTTTTTGTTAATATTGTTATATATTGCTATGTTTAATTATACTATGCCTAATGATATAGACAAGTCTATTAAAGATAAAAAAAAGACATCATAGTAACCATTGTAGATTACCTTGTGTTGTGGTTTTATATGACTTTTTCATTTCATGTTTTTCTAGGAATTTGTTTTGTTTTGTCTTGTTATGCTTTGTTTCCCCTCTAATACAGAAAGGATATACATGTAGAGACTCATGCATGTGTAGAACTTATAGTTTATGAGAGCTGATTACATAATGCATGATGAAATGAACAACTACTTTGAAGAAAAAGGGACACTACAGTACCCATAGCATCATGATGTGAAATCCAGCAATACTATTATTCTTTGTTCAGAGTGATTTTAGCCTACTTTGTTTAATTTCAACATACATGAAGGCATGGACAGCTATTTTGAAGAGAATGAGAGACACTATGACAGCCATTGTTGACTTTCCTATTGTCTGGTCTTGAAGACCTAAAACGCCTTCATCATCCTATTCTGATCAGTTTTATACTACGTTGTTATACTATGTTGTTTTTTATGAATTATCTGTATGTAAAGACAACTATTTGGAAGAAAACAAAAGAGAATATGATAGACAATGAAGATCTCTAGTTGTCTTGCTTTGTAATCTGTGCCTCTTATGTTGCTTTCTTACGTTTTATTTTGCTTGGTTTTGTTGTGTTTAATTTTACTCTCTTTAAAATAAAATTTTAAAAAGGCAATTTGCATATTATTTTGTCTTTCTGTGTGAGGAAGGGGTGGCAAAGTTTAATGGAAGTTGCAGGCAATCTTTGGGGGAACAGAGGCATTGAACAAGGAAACTTTAATAGACATCTTCATTCTCATGAAGTCTGCAGTGAGAAATCTAACAATTTGTAGGGTTAAGATGCATCACAATATAGTCCTGGTTAAATGTAGGGTTGTAGCAATGTGAGAAGCTGTCAAGTAAAAGAAAATTAAGACTCAGTAGATTTTAAATGTATCAAATGTTGAATATTGGCTCTGACCTTGGTTTAAATTAAACAATCTAAAAATGATAAACATGAGACCACTATTTTGAAAATTAAGTGTTGATTTTATTCTGCAAAAGGTATGGATTCATTATGATGAGTTATGTTTCTAATGTGTACATTCTCTGGTAAAAGAAGAAAGAAATAAAGCTTATGCTATAAAAATTCATATAAATTCTTCAAAATGGAATAATAAAAATGAATTACCTAGGAAAGTCATCACTGATCTTACACAAAGGAAGAAGTGCAAAGATCGGCAGCATTCTACACTTCTATAACAAGAGAAGAATTGAATATACTGATAGAAGTATGTCCACATTTAACAAGTGGGGGAAAAGAAGTAAAAATATCTTAAACAAAAGTTGCTACCAATAAATCATTATCTTATTAAAATCTAAGTTGGTGGGACGTTTTATGATTAAATTGTTGCAATAATAGGATGATTTCCACCAAGATTTGAAACAAGAATGAGCAAATAGTTAGAAATATTCCAATATTTCAAGTTTGGGAGCTTGAAATGCCAAACTCAGAACCTCTCACTCCTCTTTTACATTGATAATGAGTCTCCCTCCCATTCTGAAAACAGTAAGAACACCTGTCATTCCATTATCTACACTACTTCTGTTATAAATCCCCCAAATTATTGTTATTTCCTATGGGAGACAAAAAGATACAATTTACAGAACTCTTATGCTCTTTTCTTAATCCATAATTTTGGAATATGATAATCTTAAATGGGATATATTCCCAGATCAAAAGCAATGATCCAAAAGCCCATTTAAATTATTGGATGGAGAGAATAAGAGAAGATTAGAGAACATCAACTTGGAATTCAGAGAGTTTGAATCTTACTAACCTTATTTCTTATTAGCTTTTCCACTGACTTTTGTGAGACTTGGTTCCTTATGTAGTAACTCAGGGATTTTGTAAGAACTACATTATGGGATTATGCATTATTATTATTAAACTTATGAAGTCGGAAAACTACACTGAACCATGTTACATTCAGCTTACTGGTCTGTATGATCAAAAGGAAGCTACAAGAAATACGGTTTAAAATCATTTATATTTATTTTTAAAATATTTACCTTAAAGTGTTTCTGTGGTGACCATTTCAATTTCATATTCCATTATGACATTATTTACTCTGTTCAAAACAAGCTTTCTAGTCAGTAAACTGCACTCACTAACACTTTATGGTAGGGGTTAAAGGCTAAACTTTTTTTTTTTTTTTTTGTACTGGGGATCGAACTCACAACCTTGCACTTTGCCAGGCCAGCACTTGTGCTGCTGAGCTATATCCCCAGCCTTAAAGGCTAAACTTAACCAAACTCACTGTGCTATTAACCTTTAAGTAGGATAATGTGAGGGTCCATTAGTTACCACCTCATAACAGATGTTTTCTGTCCCTCTTTAGTAACACTTGTACCAAGCTTATGCCAGGCCTCATAACAGATAGAGCCTAAACCTTCAAGAATTAGGATAGCGGAACAACAGAACCTAAGCCTGCTGTGAAGCATGTATGCTTAAACCAAGGCTTAGAACTGTGATCTTCTGATCACCCGTTATTCCCTGATTTCAGTCTGTTTCCCTGAGGTATTTCTTCCACTCCTACTAGGATTGGTTGCATTCAACCAGCTCTACTGTTTTGATCCTAGATCTTTTAATCCTCTCATCGAGCTATGGGATAGTTTGATTATACAAAGCCCAGTGTTCTCATTTGTTAATGCTGATAAGGTGCTGAGTTCCCAGTAGGAAGCAGAATCACCACTCATAGATTCGATGAGTTAATACATCATTAGCATTTATATCCTTGCTTGGCACGTTGTTCACAACACATTGATATTTACTTTAACCATTAATACTGAAGAGAAGACCAGTTTCTTTTATAAGTACCTTTTACAAGCAAAGAATATGGCTTTGAATTCCCAGGTGTGCAGTGTTATGAGGCCGGTCATGCCTGGGCCACAATTTCCTCTGCAAGTAACCTTGCTACAGTCCACTCAGGCTCACATGCTCGTGTTCACTTACTAATTGCTGACCAAATTAAAGGAGGCCATTTATCTTGGTGAAACAGGAAAAGGATTTATTTAAAGTTAGGTCTACCTCTGAGGAGAGGAGGGGCCCATTTGCCTCAAATCAGCATCTCCCCAGGTGCAAGTGGGAGAAGGTCTTTTATAGTGAGCATCAGAGGCAGGTAGAGGTAGTGTGGATCCTCACACTTGCTTCCTCACTTCCAGCCATCTTGAGCTCAGAGGTCACTTTCTTATGGAGAGGAAACTGAGGTCCTACCTCCTGGACATATGCTGTCCATTCATTAGGAGTGGGGAGTTATAGAGTAGCCATTTATGCACCAGGCCTGAGAAAGTTTAAAGATATTTGTCTCGAAAAGAAAGAAAAAAATCTAACTTTTACAGTTTCATTTTGTAGCACAGATTACCACCTCACAAACTGAGGAGGTAACTGAGATTGTGAGTGGTGATACATTTTTCCTGTTCCCTTGTAGCATTCAAACCTCAGAGAGAATTATATACAGGAATGTTTGAGAGAATCTATGCAATACATTTGCTTAGACTTGTATTAAGAATTTGTACTTTTTTAGGTATTTTATGTGCTCAAGACTTTTCAAATAATTTAAAAAATTAAAAGCCTAATTCAGTATTTATATTTATGATTTCAAGTGGAAATGTTACTATATATATATATATATATATCTGAAACATTAGTATCACTTATGATTCAGTGTCATCTAAGTTTAATCTATTAACAGTTATTTAAATACTCAAGAGATTGTTTTACATCAGAAGTCTGAAATACTTTAAAAGAGAAAATAGAATATAATATTTACACAACTACCACTTATGTTCTTACATGTTACATTAAATTGGACAATGAGACAAAATTTTATGGAAAGTTTCTCCTAAATTTACTTAAAATTTGCTAATAAATACCTTAAGAGAATTTGCAAGAAATCCATTTTTATTTTATATCTATGCTATAATGAGTAGAAATTAACTTTTTAAAAAACTTTAATTGCTTTTGTTAATATCATTATAATCATTACTCATTTTTTAAAATGCTAGGGCTGTTATAAAGTACCACAGAATGAGTGACTTAAAGTGCAGCAATTTATTGTTCTGCAGTTTTAAAGACATATGACAAAGATGAGGGTTGGCTTAGTTACTTATCTCTTGTTGCTGGGACAAAATACCAGAAACCCAAAATGAAGGAAGGAAAGGTTTATTTCTTACAGTTCTCGAAGGTTTCAGTCCATACTCAGTCAGCTCCAAGGCAGAGTGGCATGGTGGGGCAGCCCTTCATGGCCACTGCAAACAGCAAGGAACTAACTGGCAAGAAAATGACACAGCTTCTTCTGGCTGTTACATGGTATCCTGGCTCCATCCCTAGGTTCGTGTAGCACTCACACCACCAATCCCAGAGCTAGACAATGAACCAATCACAAAAGCTAGATTTGGTCAAGTCCATAATTCATGAGACTTGGGAGCCACTGCCATGAACCATGACAAGGGTGTCAGCAGAGCCAGCTCCTTCTGCACTCTAGGGGAACATCTGTTCTGTGCCTCTCCCACAGCCTCCAGGGAGTTGATGGCAAACTCTGATATTCCTTGACTTGTACATGAATCACCCAGATTTCTGCCTTCACCATTACCTACTGTTCTCCTCTATGCAAGTGTATCTCTATCTCCAAATACTGCCGTTTTAAAAAAAAATATCACCAGCACATATACTTAGGACCTACCTATATGACCTCATTTAACTTGATTTCCTTTGTAAAGTCCTTGCCTACAAAATGGGTACATTCTCAAATACTGGGTGTTAGTGTTACCTACCACCTAGGTTAATCCACTCAGATTCTTTTGCATGCAGTAGACTACATCACAGGAGACCATTTATTTGCTAAATAGGAAAAAAGATTTACTCAAATCTAGGTGCTAGGCAATGGAAGAGAGCCTGTTTGCCTCAAATCACTAGCTCACCATGTTCAGGTGTGAATGGTCTTTTATAACAAGAAAGCAGTTGTAAATAAGACAACAGATATATTCAGGCTCCTTTCATCCATTCCAGGACCCAGAAAGCCCCTTCCCTTGCCCAAGGAAATGAAATTGGACTTCACTTCCTGATGCCAGTGTCTGCATATGCTGTCCATTCATCTGGGCTAAGAGGAGATATGGTCAAACTGTTTATGCCCTAGACAGGAGTAGATTTGGAGAAGCAACTTATCATTAAAGGAAAAAAAAAAAATCTAACTTTTAAAGTTCCATTTTTTAGAGCCAGTTAAATTAGAACGCCAATAATTTATGCTAATATTTCAGCTTATAACACTACCTATCACAGTTTTTTAATATTCCTTCCACAATGTTTAAATTCTCTTAATCGATGTGTATTTTGCTTATACAATGTGCCAGTCTTAAAGTGTCCCGTGACCTGTTTTGATTCTTGGCTCTACAACTCATTCAGTGGCTAAGTTGTTCTCTATGCTTCTGTTTCTATAAAACAGGAACAGTAGTGTCATCTTCTCAGCACCCTTTACTGAAAGAGTCACGGCATAGGAACCATCAGTGGTGTGGGGAGCAGGAAGGTTCCTGGGCCTTTACCTTTACTTGGTAAGAACATAATTTCTGTTTCCTTCTGGGCTAGTTAGGGATTTAAAAGCCATTTGTGCTGTGAATCATGATTCTTCCCTTGTGTCTACAGATGCCTAGTAGGTAAATGAAAGTAGACCAGAGCTGAATCTTGATTTTGTATTCTTTGTTACTGTGAATGTGAGGACAAATCTCTTCTTAGTTCCATATAGGCGTGTGTTTCCCATTCAGAGAGTGTTGATTTAGAAGCTGGCCAGGCAGGGTTGGTTGCCCAAAGTTTATAGGATCTTTCATTTCTTTATAGGACTGAAGATACCAAGACAAGAGGTTTAAAGAGACAGCATGGTTTAAACCTGCAGTCAACCTGCATTCTTGGAAAGGTGGAGATCTGCGTGACTGAGACTATCACAGACAGAGCTGGGAAAAGAACTGTCCCCAGCCATGAGGATTCTAGAAGTATGACTCCAGGTCTGGGATAATGACCAACTGGGACCCAGTAGACCAACCAGTGTTTGAAAACTGGCCTTCTACTTCTGCTAGTGAGTTAGTCTGAAACCCTGTATCAGTGTGTGTTCCCTCCAGTTACTTAAACTTTGGTCTCTCTAAATTTGCAAATAAATTTCTATTAAAGCAGGAAGTCATGCTAGCCAACAGCATTATAAAAGTCCCAGAATTCCAATAAATAAAAGCTACAATGAGTACTACTACTACTACAGTTTTTATTGGTTTTTTTATCTTAGAAATGGAAATATCCTTCTGTATATTTAAATTGTCAGTTGCATTTGTGTCCTTCATGGACATACTAAATTATACTAAATCTATTATTACACTAAATTTCTCTCACTGTTCTGGAGGGCAGAAGTCTGAGGTTCACAGTGCTAAAATCAGGCATCAGCAGTGCCAGCTGCTTCTAGAGTCAGACCTAAGCCTGCTCTTTGCTTTTCCCTGCTGTACAGGCCGTCAGCATTTCTTGACCTGTGAGCATGTCATTCTCACCTCAGTTCCCTATCATCACGCAGCTTCCTCCTCCATGGTCATGACTCCACTGCCACAAACCCACTAGGACCCCAGGCTTTAGTGGCCTGAACAGCCAAAAAGGGTAATCTGTTCATGTCTGGATCGTTAATTTAGTAATGTCTGCAAAGTCAATTTTTCCATATCCTCTTTTTTATATTTTAAAGAGAAGAGAAACACAGAAAAAAAAAGATATAAACAAACATCAAAACAACAACAATGAACCCAAATCAATAACAATGTGGGCTTTCAAAATAAGATGATAGGAGTTTTTAACAATGGTTGTTATATGGCATATAGGTATCTTCGAAACAGTTGCTTAGATCACCAGATATAGGCATGCAAATTGGATCAAGCCATGTAAGTATTACCTGTTCATTTTCACGAACCTATAGTATCAGTAATGTACTTCTTTTCTGCTCTCCCCTATCCCAAGCATCCCCTTTCCCGTATGTGGTCTCTAACTCTTTCACAGTATCTATTACAGAGCTTGGATCTTATTTACTCCTGCAATTTCTTATACTAGGGAGATAATACAGCATTTATGTATGTGAATGTGATTTATTTCACTTATGAATATAGTACCAAGTTGCATGCATTTACCTATAAAAGCCTCAAGTTGATCTCTCTTTATAGCTGATTAGTACCCCATTGCATAAAACTACCACATCATTTTATCCATCCCTCATTTGAAGGCATTTTGGTTGTTTCCAAGATCTGGCTATTACAAACTGAGCTGCTATAAACTTGGGTGCACATACTTCACTGTGGTATGATGTTTTCAATTCTTCTGGGAAAATGCCCAGAAGGCGGATAGCTACGTCAAGTGGGACCTCTAATATTAGCTTTTTGAGGTATCTCCACACTGATTTCCATAGTGGTTACACCACTCTACATTCCCATCAACAGTGTAGAAGGGTTACTTTTCTCCCACAGCCCCTCCAGCATTTGTTATTGTTTGATTTCTTTATCTTGGCCATTCTTTCTGGAGTGAGATAGAATCTCAGTGTTGTTTTAATTTGCATTTCTCTAATGACTAATGATGCTGAAAATTTTCTTCATCTGAGAATTGTGTATTCATCTCAGATGCCCATATTTGGATTGGGTCTTTGAATGTGGGAGGTCTGATTTTCTTAAATTCTTTATATGTTCTTGATAGAAGTCTTTAAAATTTTTATCAGCAGTCCCCCAGACAAAAGATTTTTCCCTATAATATATTATAGGATGTATTCTCATGTTCTAGAGGTTAGGACATGCAGAGATGCATTTATTTGGGGCCATTATTCAGTCAAACACAAGGTTTTGGTTTTGTTAAAAATCAACTTTTTTTCGATTATAACAGATTCCAGCAAATAGAAACATTGTACTTGTGTATGTATGGGCATAAGAGAGATATTATGTGGGGGGAAAAGTTAATTTTTAAGTTGTATTAATTTTAATAAATATTAGATAAATACTTCAATATATTTTAGTACTAATAATTTCAATCTCAGTGAAAACTAATATGAACTTATTGCATTTTATAGAAAGCTGAATGCTATTACTGGAATTTATGTAATTTTCTAATTGTACTATTGGTTAAGTTTTCTGTTACCTTACATAGGAAGAGGGAATATTTTACTTTGTCTGAGATATTATACCTTAAAATTCAAGCATAAAGCTAGCACAATTCAAAACCTACAAGTAAAAAGAAAATACTACTAGAATTAGAAGCATATGAAAATTTCTAGATACAGTAATACACAATATATGAATACTATCCTACTTCAAAACACCAAGTAATTCTACAGTATAAAAAACATGATTTCAAGTGTACATTTTAGCTCTTGAGAAACCAAGGGAACAGTCTCAGGGGACAAATGTAAAGAGGAACGTTGAAAAACAGAGAGGTAAATTGTTGCTTATTGCTTGCAATGCTACGTAGTCACTCAGTTTTAAAGGCCTTCCTTAACCTTAAGCATGTTAATTCAATGATGCTTTAAAAAGTTTTGATAATGAAATAATCACCCTAAAGTGCATTTCAACCCAGAATGGAGAAACGATGCATATTCAGAACAAGAAAGAGGAGGAGAAAGAAGAGGAAGAGGAGGAGGAGAGATGGTGGCAGCACATAAATGGATAGGGGCTGCTGAGAGAAACAGTTAAATACTTTCGTGTTCTGGACCAAGGGTGCATTCTTCATGCAGATGACAATAATCAATACACAAAATTGCAAATATAATTTTTGTGGTGGGGCATCAAAGCAAACTTTCAAAGCTCTATTTCTACTGAAGATGTGCGTGCTTCACAGAGCCGCTCAATGTCCAATATGTCTAATTATATCTAATAATGTCTTATTTATTTATTTTTGGTACTGGGGATCTAACTCATGACTTCGTGTTTGCCAGGCTGGCACTTAAGCCACGGAGCTAAATCCCCGGCCCATCTAATAATGTCTTAAAATTAGCAAATCTTTGATGGTAGTGTTTGTTCTTTCTTTTCCCCTCTTGCCATATCTTACTCTGTTCTTCCGCCACTTCCTCATCTTTAGCAACCGAAAAACTCTACTCAACAAGTATTACAGACTCGGCTGACTCTATCCTGAAACACACCGGTGGCCGCATCTCCCACCTCCACCGTGCCCCAGCTGTAACCTTACCCCTGCCTTTGTCTCTTCCCTCTTCGCTCCCGTTTAGCATACCCAAGGTCCCCACTACAGAACCCTGGATTCTACCTCTCACTCAGGGACTCTTTCCCCTCCATCTTCCCTTCCTGAACTTCCTTCCCCTCCCTCTCTTCTCCTCCCCTCTCCTTCACTCTGTTTCTCTCCTATTGCTTGCCACATTTAATTTCACTCCAGTGGCTTTAACAATTATAAAACAAAATTAAAATTTTTCCTCACCAACACATGGGTCTCTTTGTTACTGGTTCTTCTAATTAATATTGCTAAAAGCGTAACTCGTGTTTGTTTTCCGGGTGGCCCAATTTCCAAACTTCAGGTCTCATTCTCATGCAGACATTACTCTATCAGCCCCAGCTGCTTCAATAAAACGTGTCCTGGACATGATCACTAGTGGCATCCCTGATGTGAATGCAGTGACAAGTTTGTTGATCTTAACTATTTTGCCCGCAGGTTCCAACATTTACTGCTCCACCTCGATTAATCCTTCTCTATTTTGAAACCGCTAGTGCTTTTATCACTGTCACACCAGTGTGTGTTTTCCCTGTCTCTCCATGTTAAATTTTTTTTCAAAATCTATGAGATTTCCTTTGCAATGATATGTCTTTCCTACTGATTGTTTCCAAGACTCTGCCTTATATATCCCTTCAACGATCATATATACATACTGATAAATTAAATTCTTCATTTTTCTTCCTGTCTCTCAGCTCTCCATTTATCTGCTTATGAGACATTTATGCTTGGATTCCCTGTAAGCACCACAGATTTCTCCTTCTTCTATAAAATATACGTCACTTTGTATCTAGTTACTTGGATTAGACGCTCGGGTATAATTTTTCACTTGATCCCTTGAAAAGCTGCCTACCCACATGTAAGGCTTCCCTCCTTTCAGCGCAGGCCCCTGCGTGTGCTCCAGGGGAGGAGCTCCACAAGCATCTGCAGTTCTGGGAGAGATTATCCATCCTCGGTTATCTCTAACCAAATACACAAGCACTGAAATGCATTGAACTTTCTATATAAATGTTTGGAATTTTGAAAACTATGGTGTTAAGTTCTGGTGTTTGTCTCTTATTTGACTCTCTTGAAGCCTTTCATATATTTAATGCCAACCCATGATCTGCATATAATTTTAAAAGTGTAAAATTAACAAATTGTATCAATTAATTGAAACAGATGATCTTGATGAGATTGCAATCTAAAAATGTAAAAAGGACAGTACATTGTCATATTATAATTTTATAAAAAGAACAATGGTCATCAATGTAAATTCAAATGTCCCTTTTGTTATATTCTCACATTGTCTGATCTTACTTAGATATAGAAAAGCATATGGGAAGAAACAGAACAAAATTTTAAAAAGTGTTTTTCTTCATCATTTTCTCTCTTTATTTTTTATATGCAAGAAAAAATTATTTTACCCTATAGAAAGACCTGGTACTTGATGATAATGAATATTATCCAGTGATAACATCTGTGACCATTAATTGCAATATGCCAAAATAACGAAAGTACAAAACACCTGAAGACTGGAAAGTATAGCTCTGGGCAAGGCTGTGGGGGGATGACTGCAGGAAGAGAACGGGCCCTGTAGATTGGACGCAATAAAAAAGAAAAAGAAGAAAGCATGGCCATTTCTGAAAAGCTCCAATCTTCTCAAGCATGTGCATTGTTTGCTGCCGTCTGCTCTGGGAGTGATCTCCAGGTATCTGATTTTCCATCCTTTTAATGTAGATTTGTGCTGGTAACTCTCCACTGAGCTTTGACTTTGACATTTTACTGGGGCTGCACTTTGATCCCTCTTGTTCTGTGGTTTCCATATACTTACACTGAACAGCTACTGAAGCTTTGGTTTCTTCTTCTTCTGCCTCTTCTGCCTCTGATCCTATAAGCCTATCTAATACACCTCTTGCACAACTGAACATATATTTTCTAATGATTCTGTTCCTCTGAGAACTGCAACAAATAAAATGTCTAAATGATCATATTGTTGAATAGAAATTCTAGTTTCATATATTTATATTTTTCTTATCCAATTCTAATTCAAAAATAAATAAAATATAAAATACATGTAGAGCATGGACAGACATAGCAATGAATATTTTTTAAAAATTTGTTATATTAGTGTAAAATAACCTACCATTAAACTTTAGACAAATTATACCTATAAGGTATCCTATTGTTTTTCCTCTTTTTCTTGAAATTCCCTTAACAAAAGAAAAAATTGGAAGAATGAACAAAGAAACTAATATTATTAAAACAATTAGAGAAAACATGTTTTTTCCAACTATAAAAGTTGGTTTGGGAAAGATATTTAGAAAATATTTCCTAATACTGAACACTAAATAAAGTAGAAATCTACCAAAACTAAATAGAGGAAAAAATACTGGCAAAGTCTAATTCTTTAATGTGAGTTGTTAAAGAGTTTCCATCCCATCAGAAAATAAGATAGAACTAATTGGAGAATTCATAAACTTCATCAAACTGTGACAAGTTAATAATCATAAGAAGAATTAACTTGGAATCATATGCATGAAAAAATACAGTCATGTGTTTTCTGTTTTATTCTTCCCTTTCCCTGTCATTTTCACTTTCTTAAGGGTCCTTATCTATTTATTTACATGAGAAAATATTGTATGTCTAATAGTGGTCATTAACTGAAAGAATGATTTCTATAGCTTGAGTACAGACCAAACAATTCAAGTAAGGAGCAATTTTTTGATATAATATATTTGAAGCCATACTTTATTGACCACCACCTGTATATAGAAATTTGGCTCTTGGTAATGCAGACATAACTACTATGTTGAAAATCTGTTATGTATCTTCAGTTTTGACTTAATTCAACAAGGGATGCATAAGCAGTTTGCATGAAGAAACATGATCAGGACTGAGTTTATGAACTTTTGTGGTCCAAAATCAAAAGTCTACTCTAATGCACATTGACCAATATTCTTTATCCATGATGATATCTTATGTTAATAGGGCATTTCCAGTTGAACTCTGAATTTATTGGAAAACTTTGTCCCAGTCATATATTATGCTAATTACTCTCATGTCTTAGTGTCTATAGAAAGTTGTAGAGAGAAAATGATGCTTGTGTATACATGACTAAACTGTAGGATGGAAAGGTTACATGTGTATGTTTTTACTTTCCATAGTGCACTGACTAGGCACAGTGAAGATGACAGGACTGAATTCAATGGCGCATCTCACTACAATGTGTATCATTACACAATTCTCAAATAACTCAACTGAGGCATATGTAAAAGCTTTCATTTCTCATCTGAACTCTGTTACTGATGGCTTTATCTCAGTGAGTACAGTAAGTGGCTAGCAGTAAATGAAAACATTCTGTCTCCTATAGAATCACAATAAAACTTGAAGAGATCCATTACTTTGGGAAGTAGTATTGCTCCTCCTAAGTTCTCATAGAATTGCATATAACATCCACTTTTCTGCAAGAACATACTTTTAAAAAATTCTTGCAAGCAAAAATTCTTCTGCTACCAAAACCAGAACGTCAACCCCACAATAATAAGTAATAATGATTTACAAAAACAGATAGAAAATCCTGAGTAAGAAGATGACATGAGAGTGCTCAGAGAGAAATGGATGAACCAGTTATCTGAAGCATGCTTAAGTCACAGATACCAAGTAATTACTATCTTTTGTTCTACATGGGAACATAAAGTTGAGGTATTCAGCCTAAGCACTCAAATTTGGAAATGCAACTTTATATTACATTATGAAGTTACTTATTAAAAACTGATTTGTTGCCTAATGTACTGCAATAATAGAGTAATTTGGTGCAGGATAAAACTATATGCATACATGCATTCACGGATATGATGAAATGCTGCAACAGAAAGACAAGTACTCTGACATCAAATAAATACTTGCAAAAGTTACTTTTTTGCAAAACCTAGAATTTCCTAGTATTTCATATTAGTATAGGGTTCCAAGATGAATGAGTATAATTAGAAAAGGCAGAAAGTAATAACAGTACATTTGGAATATAAAGCAAACACACCAGGCATTCGGTCCTGACCTTTGTAAATGTGTAAATGCACAAAGCAGGTGCCAGTAACAGGGAAAGGTGTACCAGAGTTATAGCTGGCTTCAATAAACAATTAATACTTTCTGAACATATTTGAGGATAAACATGATATAAACTGACCAAATTCGTATTTGATGAAATAATAATCTTTATAGTGATATGGATGAAATATGGTTTGAGTTTACTCAAAACCTTAGTTTGTTGAAGTTTATTCACTGTTTTGAGAAAATAATAGGGGAAACTTCATCCATCCATGGCATTTGCAAGTGGATCTCTGGAATATGACAAGGATTAGTGCTTAAGGCACAGCTCTCCTGATCAAAGCTTGGGTGGCTTTATAATAAGAAGAGAGAGACAGAGCCGACAAACATAAACACACACACACACACAGTCTCTTTTCATGTGATACTCATGAGATTATGTTGGCAAAAAAGACCACCAGTGAGTAAAGTTCTTCACCCTTTTCCCTCAGGAATCCCGAGCCAAAATAAATTTTGTTACTTTATAAAGTAGCCTTCATTAGTATTTATTATAGTGAGAACACAGTGCTAACACATAATCCAGATGGGAACATAAAAAAGTAGAGCACCAAATTTCAATAAACACAAATGGGGTGAAGAAGTAACAAGGAAAATCTAGAGAAGAAACAATTTTTTTTTTGTCTGTTTGGTTTTTGTTTTTGTTTTCACAAGGTTCTGCTATTTAGGCCCAGGCTGGCCTCCAACACAGGATCCTCCTATCCTAGCTTTCTAAATCCTAGAATTACAGATCTGACTGGAACTTTCTGTGTGAATATTTGCAACTTATCACAAGTTGAATCAGTCATTTATTTAATATATCTGAAAATGATATGTGAGGTAAATATGCTGTTAAACTACATCATAATAGTCAAATAATTTATGAATACAAAAAAAGTATTACAAAACTAGGAATTTTAGTCAAAAGGGATAATTTTTAGAATGCATAAGACAGGACTCAGTTGACCACCAATTTTATGTCTTAGGTTTAAGAACAGTATGGGATTCCAACTTATTAACAAGAACTCCTACATATAGAACAAAAAGATATTGTCTCTTAACATGAATATTTCTAACACTAAAGATACAAAGGAAGTGACACAAATATACTCCTGTGTTATGTCCATTGTTAACTTTACTTGTCATATTTCATCAATTATTTTATAGGGTAAATATTAAGATTTTAAATTTCCCAAATGACATTCCAGAAAGGTTCATTTATGTGTATTTACTACTGACAGAGTCTTGTGAAATGTCACAGGTCTAAAATCACTTGTTCTTTTATTTTTCATTTCATGAGTTCAGACCATGATTAAAATAGTAGAGTCTGATCTTTTCCTGCTTGTTGGGTTGTATTAAAAATATATGGCTTTATGAGTGTAAAAATTAAATATATGAACAGTCAGTCTTTGTAGAAGTGTACCACATGTGAATCTAAGTAACCACAATAAAATATAAATGAAATGTGAAAAAAGTTTAGAGCATTTTCATAATGTATGTTCTTTATATGAACTAACTGCTCTGTTGTGGGTTGTATTATACAGACTAGAAAAACGATATAATTTAAAAGAGTTTTTCCATATAGTGTTTCAGAAGATAAAACTAAACTAATATCCAGTTGAATTTCTCTCATAAATCACTTTTAAGGTTAGAGGCTACCTGATACAATATTCTGACACCTTGACAATAAAGAAGAGCTTACAGTAGTCCTAGGGTGTTGTTCTAAAGTGTTTTCCTAAGGTTAAGCAATAAATCAACGGAGGACGGGATTCCTAGCCTGCTGCATTTTACCAGGGTCACATTAAATCTACATTACAATATAAAATGTGATTTGTCTCAATTCTAGGATATGGTCCACTTGCAGGAAAGATACTGCTATCTGTCTGCATTTGAAAATCCTGCATGAAGTCTTGTTTGCACAAATGTGTAATTTCCAAGAGGAAGCGGCAACTATTCCATTTGCTTCCGAATGCCCAGGAAATGTTATTTCAGAAGCAAAAGTTTAGAATTCACTTTCTTCCTTTTCATTTAGTAGTTTTGTTAGTTCATTTGACCAGAATTTTTGATAATGAATAAATTTTATCAACCAAAATAATGAAATCATTTGCTAATTTTGAAGGAAAATATGAGGTAATATTCTTAAACATATGTTAACCTTCACTACCTAAATTAAGTATAGTACAATACAAAGCATAAGAGGATCTGGGAGACTGTATTTAGTGCATCCAAAATAACCAAACTAATTTATCTGCAGGTTCACTATAATTTATCCATTAAACAGAATTTCTTGTAGAAAAAGCTGTGACCAATTTCAAAGGAAATCTAATTAGGTTCAATATTTGGAAATGTCACTCAAGTAGCAGCAATACTAGATAGGCTTTCCTGGAACGTTTTACTTGTAAAAGAGTAAGAATTCTCCTTTAAAAAAAGTTTAGATGCAAAACAAAATTCAGCCATGTACTTGCAAATATCCTCTCTTACCTAGAGTAATTAATGAAAAGATGGACAAAGTGACATGTTATGTTCCGTAAAGGCATCTTCTGTCAATGATATTTGAATGACTATTAGAAGACACTGGGTTCAGGTGCTCCCATTAACAGGTGTTTGTTTGCAAAGTTACTGTCAATGTAAAGTATTCTAGTCAATCTTTTTAAAATGAGGTTGAAAGTGTTTGTTTACATCAACGCAAAGTAAACATAATTCAAATGTGTTTATGGATAGAAGTTTATACAATTTGGACTAAATTTCTGCAAATAACTAATAATATGAAAAGATAACATCATTCTGAGCAAAGGGATATTTTAGTTGACACCACTATTAACTGATAATCATTTTTCTTTCTTTCCAGGATTGTAATCAGCCTAAAAGTCTCTGAGGACCATAAAGTCTGCAGATTTTCTTATTAAGCTCTGATATAGACAGATATTATCAAAGACACATTTAAACTTTAATTCACTTTTAGTTTGAAGTTTATTTTGCTTCCATAGTCAGAATAAAGTTGTAACAGTCATTTTCATGCCAAAGAACACAGATCCCCAGTAAAGCAGCAACTTCACCCCAAAATGGTTTCTCCTTCAACCCCACCTCTGAATATAATTGTCCTTTCTTATTTTAATACCATTTCTTTACTTGTTAATTTTGTATTTAATTACACAAGAGAATTATTAGTAACTGCACTTAACTCATGTGGTGCGCGTCTTGGTAGAAGGAATAACAAATTGGTGTTTGGAGGGTGATGTACCATGCAAAAATGCTAATAGGATTCCTGAATGGAAGACATCCAGCGTGGATCAAGACCTTGCCCATATGTGGGGTTTTTGTCTAAGCAATCTTTTTTATAAGCTTTTTATTGCTTGAACAGCTACCGAAGCAAACAGAGACATATTATTTATTAATTGTGCTCCGTTAATAGCGAGGTCTCACCAACTGCCAATCCATATGGACAGAATGCCCTCAGTCCTAAATCTGCTCAGATTAACTTCTTTCAATGGCCTCCAACAGCGCGAGGATGAAGTGAGAAGCTGGGTTGTGCTCCTGCCTTTTCATGCCATGCTAGGGAGATTAGTTCCTAGAACTTCTTCACCGGCACAAAGAGGTGCTGCAAGTCTCAGCCCTGTCCAGGACAGAGATTTGCTAAGACGCAGATGAAAGAACTTCAGAGGTGTTGTATTTTTCCCAGATCCTCTCCAAAGCCTACATAATCCTTTTGTTTCCTTTAAAAAATACGTTTAAAAAAAAAAAGATTAGAAACATTTCAACAAGCCAAACAACTACAATACCTAATTATGTTAAGGAAAACTCTGACTTGAAAAAGTTCAAACTTTAAAAAATAATTAGGCCTCTTGCAGTTTCAAGATGCTTGTATTTGTCACTATTGGTTCATTTTTGTAATCCAATTCTTTACATAAAATGTGAAATTTGCCTTATTTAATCATGAACACAATCATTCATATTATATGCCAAATTTCATTATGTTAATTTAAAATTGGAACATATTCTAGTCTTTCCTACATTCTTCAACCTACCTAAATATTCCTGGATAAATGTCAATTCAGAGGAAGAAAACTTTAGTTACTTCCAGTTATTTTCTGCCATGCAGTCATTCCTATTCTTAAAAAGCATAAATGATCATTTTAAAGAATTTTAATCTTTACTGATTACTTCCTTGATGACTCTGTGTGTGTTTTAATAATTAATTCGACTAAAAACTAGTAAGATTGTAATCACCCTCTTGGATAATATCTTTACTTTGTAAACCAGTTGATTTGTTCATTATATTTTAGCAAACTAAAAATTTCTGATTTAGTAAACCTTTAGAAAAGTTAAACTACCAAAGTTTTGGTTCAAACAGGAACTCTGAGTGCCTAAAGAAATTTACCAGGTGCATACTCCTTAAGAAATACATTTAAGAAGTCTCTCATTCATAGGTAAGAAAGAAGCCAGTATGTTACCAGTCAACTGAAATGTTGAAAGGTGTAGAAGAGAACTTTGTATAGTTTTTTCACGTAGCTGCCAGACCAGGAACAATGATTATCTTCAAGAAATAACCTTGCCTTACTTCTAAGGATTATGAGATACAGTTGTTGCCCATGAAAATCACTGATGTTTTACTGAAACACACACACACACACACACACACACACACACACATATATATATATATATATATATATATATATATATATATATATATATACTTATATACTAGTGTGTGTGAGGGGGGGTGTGTGTGAGTGTGTGTGTATGTGTGTGTTCTCTAGACTGGTAAAACTCCCTTTAAATACTTTGTGTTTTCAAACAAGTCATCAAAGTAAGTCACTACTGATTCCAGAGAAAGCACTGATAGTCAACTCACATTTAGTGACTTGGAGCTTTGTATGTTACACTCAGGAGCAATATTTAATTGCCTTTGCAAGCTCACTACAGAAGAACATGACTATCAATGCCTTTTTTTCCCTTTTTCTCAGTTTTTTAAAAATTTTTTATTGTTTTACTTTTCCTCTACTTTCATCTTTAATTTTTAAATCCAGGCAGTTCAACTACCATTTTGTTAATCTTGAAGACATCTAAGTAATTTGAGGAAGAAGTGCCTTTTTACGGCCTGAAGGATCTAAGGCAGCAGCTTACTCTAGATCTAATAAAAATCTGCCCGCACATATGCACAAATTGACTAAAGAGAGTACATCAAATGTTAATTCATAAGTGCAGAAATAATATGCAAATAGAGACTAAACTTACTGCACCATAATTTTTAATGAAATAAGTTATTCAGCCATTACATTTAAGAAAATAATAAAATAATGGCTTGGCTCAGTGCACTGGAATATAGTCTCTTCTTTTTAATTCACTGATTGCCAATTCACTTCTCTTTGCCACCAGATAAATTTTAACTTATTACAATGAATGGATTTTAAAAAAATCCTAGTTTGGTATACTCAACAGTTAAGATTCTTAACTGTGTACAAATTGTGTGCTAGTGTGTTTTAGTCATACATAAATATGCACACAAATGTATGTGTATGAGACAGAAAGGAGACTAGATTAAATATTGATGTGAATTTGATAAATACCTAAGATGAGACCTTGGAAAACAACATGTAAACTTTTCTTGTACCTGCCATATTTAAAAAAAATTAATACTTATACTATACCATGCAGTTGTGTCTGAATCGAAAAGTACTTACATACCATGCATATTATCATCATTTCATTATTCCTATGGCTTTTCAGCTAAAATTTCTTTTGTCATCATGTTGGGCATATTTATTACAATGTATGTATTGGTCAGTTTTCCCATCCCTGAGACACAACTACAACCACAATTTAAAGGAGGAAAGGTTTATGTTGGCTCAGGTTTCAGAGGGTTCAGTCTATGGTTGACTGGCTCTCAGGTGGAAACAGCATGGGGAAATTACATGGCAGAGAAGTGGTGCTCATCTAATGGTGGCCAGGAGGCACAGAGGAAGGCACAGAGCCAGGAAGAGAATACACTTCTCCAAGTCATGTCCCTAGTGACCTGTTCCTTTCCACCAGGCTCCACCTCTGAACATGGGATTTAGGGATTTAAGTCTTAAAACATAACAGTATAAAATATTTATTGCAAACAATCTTGCAATCGATGATCTACCAGAAAATTTTCACACAAGATTCTCATTCGGGCAGCAGGACATTTCTAACGAATGCTACCAAAGATTATTTTTTCCCAATAATGTGTAAATAGATCTCTCATTAAAAAGAGTTTTATAATGTTTAGGACACAAAGTGTACTAATTTGAAAAGAGAAATTGAAAAATAATCATGAAGTGTGCTGTCACAGATATTGAGTTAATTTCCCCAGGTTCTATCTTGTCTCCATTGACAGGATTATATACAATATATTACTGCATTGTACACAAATCAACATCACAAAGTAATGGTAGAATTGATGAGATATCAAAGCAATGGGATATAAACAGGAGGAAAATAAAAGGTAGAAATGAAGTAAAATTATGTATCTAGTTCACAGAGGAATACATTTGAAGAATTTGCAACAGAATTTCACTGTAAATAAGTGAAAAGAAGAAGGTACTTTGATAGCTCTATTCATACAATGCTAAGTAAGTTGCCTGCCATTGGCAAAGAGGACTTGTTTGCTCATTCCAGCCAAATACTTGCTATGCATAGTTTAGCTATAATTTATAACACTCAATTAATACTCTATATATTAACCTATTGATGCCATCTGTTTGTCCATCTATTTATTTTTTAAACACTAAAACTCTTTTAAAAGCCTTATGCATCAGAACATAATGTAAAGGATAAAGTCTTTTGGTGGGGACAGATATTCTATAGTGTAGACACAATAGTGAGTGTATAGAATATGATCATGGTCAAAAAATTCACATAGAAGATTGAAATAAGGTAATACTTTATGTACAAATAATGTTAAAAATCTTAAATTTTCTATCATGAATTTCTATTCTGTAGGATTCATCTGAGTATCATAATGTAGCCTTAATCCCAGCAGTCTGGAGGACTGGGAATTGACCCTTATTTAAGTAAAATATGTATAAGTTTTATGATTAAATATTCACACTATGAAATTTCATGATGAAAATAAACAGCAGCTAGGCATTATATAAGTGTTTTGGAGATATAAAGATACTATGTTAATTACTTTTTTGTCATTAAATGTTGGAAGAATTTCAAATCCTCATTGTTGTACACTTTTAAATCTTATTTCCATTTAAGAATAAGCGGCTTGTATATTTAGGTGTATTAAAACATAAGATATTATTCTAAGAAAAGTATGAATTCTAAAGTCATGCCCTTTTCTGAGGTATTAACTTCAATACTATAAAAGCTTTTTTAGTCTGTCAAATTTAAAAACAACTGAAGTAACAAACATAAGTGAACAATGCACACGAATGGAAATGTAATTGGGAAATTAAAAGTGAGAAATTTTGATCAATGAAAGAGAAAAAATAACTCTTCTCATTTGAAGACTAAAAAGCAGAATGTAAGTAATTTCTGATGGCAAGCTTTTGGGCCTTAGCAATGTGTGCATTCCCATAAAGTCAAATATCGCCCAGTAAACAATTATGGGTGCTGTTGTGGAAAGGGCGTGATGCTGTTACAATACATAAATATCCAGATAGAATGCATGCTTTGTTAATGTTGTGAGCGTATGACACTTTTTAATTAAATTACAGAATAATTTTTTCACTGTCGAAATATATACCAGATGAAACCAAAGGCTGTAAAAATAAGAGAGGGGGAGGGAGGGAAGGAGAGAGAGAGAGAGAGAGGCAGAACTGGAAAGGAGGATGGAGTAGGGAGGGAAGGCAAACAGGAAAAAAGGAAGGGAAGAGAAGGAGAGGAGAGAAGGGAGGAAGAGAAGAGAAAGAAGAGAAGAGAGAGAAAGAAAGAGAAAGAGAAAGAGAAAGATTAAGAAAGAAAGACATTGCCTGAAGCATGAACCTAAATATAAATTTAACCCAGGCATAAGTAGCCTCAACAAATGTGCCATCCTTATATGATTCTAATGTCCATTTCTATTTCTAAGGATGTGGCAAAACCTGCATAAATATTTCTCACTTTACTTTCGTTTTACTGTGCCACTTTATCCTCTCTTATTATTTATGTTCCACAATATTTATGTTGCATTCCAGTTTGTGCTGATTTGGTCACCTGCCCCCTTTAGGATACACAGCATAAATTCTTATTTCCAAATTTGCTCAGTGTTCACTTGAGACATGTTGTTATTGCCAAAGAATTTGCTTTTCTTAAATACACTGCAAGGTACCAATGACTTCTTACTTGGCAGATGTTGCAGTCAGGTTTGTCAAGGGAAAACATTTAATACAGGACTTGTAAATTATAGGATTATCTCACATTATTCACCCAAAGAGTCAATGCAAAAAAGTGCAAACCCAAAGAACCCACCCGAAGGCCTGAAGTTCCATATCAAGGATCTGTACTGGGAAGGCCCGCAGGTCAGTGGTGGAAGCTAGAAAGTCTGAGCCAGCTGAATGAAGAATCTGTGCCAGCAGTCTGAGGGATCTGCACTGGAGCCTGAAGGAACACTCAAGCTGAGGACCAAAGCTCCCCTGAAGAGAACCACAGTCATTCTCAGCAACAGGGATGACCCAACCTCCTCCAACAATGAGAACCATGATGCAATCTCTTTTTCTAATTTTAGATTTTTGTCATGAAGCCACGATTCATAAGTGTCCTGCAACCAGAGGAAAAGCTAGCTTAAAGATCATGAAACAGAAATGTAAAGTAGAAATAATAAACACAAAAAGCAAAGAAACCCTTATACTCATGAACGATTATGGACCATTATGTAATTTCATTTCATTACCAACCCTACATCTGTCCAGAGTTTATCCCAAGTTAGGTAAAACCCGAGGTGAGTAAAAACTTATATGACTATACCTTAAAGATATACAATTAAATATTAAAATGGAATAATGGAAAGAAAAAAGTAGGAAGTATTTTATACATTATCAAGCTGTCAAATTGGTCACTGCTTACATCAAATGTGGCTGATTGCTCTAATTGAAGTATTCATATAAAGATCTAATTAATCAATCCAGAAAAAGCATTCAAATAAAGAATTCAGATTTACTTAGCCTGGAATTTAAATGGATGATAATATCCAGGAGAAAATAAGAACATTTTGCCCTAAGATCTCCTCCTTCCATTGTGTAAATTGCTGGTTGAAAAGAAAGAAGGAAAGACAAAAGAGTTAGGAGTGGTGAAAGTGACTCATAGTCACTTTTCCTAGTTTGTGCTGCAAGGGACTCAAACCCAGGGCCTTGTGCATGCAGGCAGGCACTCTACCACTGAGCTCCATCATCATACTGCTTTATTTTTACTGTTTCTTCACTTCTTTGAGTACATACACAGTCCATTTTGTTGTTATATTCCTTCTGTATAAAGGTCTGCTAGAAACATTCCTAATTCATTTTGGTCTGGGAAGAGTCTTTGTTTCCATTGCTGAAAGGTATTTCTGCTAGCTATATAAATAATTCTGGATTGCCACCTTCCTCTTTTAATGTAGTAGTTTCTTTATTTATGTTTTCACTTTTCAAGATTTTAGGTACCTGTGGCCAACAGGGGAAAATTCCAGCAACATAGTTTTGTGCCATTCTGAGTGGCACAATGAAAATACTATACCATCTCACTGTGTTCCTCCCAGGATATGAGCCATCCCTCTATCGGGTACACCCACTCATGTGTGCATCTAAGCCCTCTGACCCTTAGTCACTTAATACCTACAGCAGCTATCAGATTATCACAGTATTGCAATGCTTGTGTTTAAATAGCCCTACATTACTTCATAACAGCCTTAAAGTGCAAGAATAGTCATGCTGGCAATTTTATTACAGTATGTTGCTTGACTGTATTTTGTTGTATTTGTTGAATTTTGTTGTATTTCCTTAATTGTATATTATTAATCTCTTATAGTAAGTTAAAATTTATCATAGATATGTGTCTACAGAATAAATCGTTGCAATGCAGAGTTTGCTACTATCCTTGGCTTCGGGCTTCCACTGTGAGTCTGGCTGTATGTCTCCCCCCAAGAAGGAAGACTACTGTGATGCTAAAATCCATGCCAGCATCTGCATGCTTGAATAGTTTTTGATGACAAGTCCAGTTCAGTTGTTAACTTTTTTTCATATGTGTTATTTTTAATTCTTAGTAGCTTGATTCTAATATTGCAAGATCTTTCTCTCCATAACAGCACTGATAGTTATTTCTAGTCTACTAATCTAACCTAGGTTTCTCTGAGCCTCTTGGACCCATATCTGATGCTGTTTATTACATCTGGAGGGTTGTTTCCTATTACTAATTTACATGTTTTACCTCCTCTGTAAGCCCAAATTATAGATTAGATTACTCAATGTTACTCTACAGATTTGAATGTTTTGTTTTCTATTTATTTTCCTTCACATATTTTTCTCTTTATATTTCAGTTTGGAATATCTGTTCTGGCATACATATATAAGTTTGCTAGGTCTTTCCGCCATTATATCAAGTCTAGGTCAATACAAAGGATATTTTGAAAAGATATAGTTTCTGAGTTAGGGATTTTTGTTTCACAATATTTTCTTCTAGCATTTTTATTATGCTTATTTTTGCATTTGCCATCTTTCTACAGATATTACCCATCTGTTAAAATATACACCCTGCCTATTTCATTTTTCTTGTAGTATATGTCTATGATATGTCATTACATTCATTCTGGGGAATTGGTACATATAATTATCACAGCTTGATCTTTCTTACTCCGCTTCTTACTTCTCTCCTCTCCAGATCCAATTCCCGTCCTCCAAAAAAATCAACCTCCCTGTTTCTTGCATTCTTTCTTTTTTTTGTTCTTACAATTATTTATATTTTGAATTTCTCATGAAGAAAAACTATGCAAAATTTAACTTTCTGTGTCAGATTTGTTTTACTCAATGTTATATTGTTAAGCCCCATTTATTTTCCTATAAGATTCAAATATATCCTTCCTTATGTTTGAATACACCCCACTGTGTCCAGATAGCACATTTTCTTTATCTAGTCACCTCCCCATGGATATACAGGCCACTTCTGTACTTTAGCAATTGTGAATTGTGCTGGTCTAACATAGGTATGAATATGTCAACTTAATGTGATGACCTCAACTCTTTAAAGAAAAAAAAAGACAGAGAGAGTTTGGGCAACTGGAATTTCTAGTAGTAGTTTTGAAGAATCTCCATACTGGTTTCCATAACCGTGGAACTAGTTTACGTTCCCACCACCATTTCAAAACGTTTATTTTTTCTTACACATCTGTGTCCTCTGTTTGGGACTAACGCCATGTACATGAGTGTGTTACTGAAAGTTATTTACTGAATGCGGTCATATAATTACTTTTCCAGTGCTATTTTATCTTTTTTCCTTACTCTTTAGTTTAACTATATTGTTTCATTTAAACTCTTTCTTAACAGTCTCACTATCTATGTGAGATCTCTTTGAATACATTTTGCAGAGCCTGTTTGAAGTCATAATTTCTGTAGGTTCTTTTTGCTATTGAAAGTTTTTACTTTTTCTGTCAAGTTTAAAGGATGATATTGCACTTTAGAGTAATCTGGTTTGGCAATTTTCTTTCCTTTAGGATTTGAAAAACTTTGTTCCAATTCTGCTGTCTTAAGGTTTGTGTTGAGGAATCTGATAGGATTTCCTTTATAAATTTCATACTTTTTCTTACTTTTCTTACTTTTAGTATTCTCTGAAGTTAATTTTTGGGATTCTCGTTATGATGGGTCATGGTGAGGCTATTGTTTCCTGACTATTTAGTGTTCTATATGACTCGTTTATCTGGACTTTCATTTCTCTTGCTAGATTTAGAAAATTTTTCTGTTGTGATTTCAGTGTATGAATTTTTAAACCTTTGATGTCACCTTCTACCATTTCACCTACTCCTATAATTGTTAGATTGATTATTTTGAATCATCTAGAAGCTCTCTCCTTTATTTTGTTTCAGCTTTCATGGATCCAATAGCTTTCATTTTTAAGGTATCGCTGAGTACATGATCCACTAAATCAACTTTGTCTTTAAGTTCTGACAGATTACCCATACTGTGCACCTTAAATTGAATTTTCATGTCCTGACTGTTTCGTCTCTTTTCATAATCTCTAATGCTTTACTAAAGTTGTTAGTCATATCTCTCATTTTCTTCTTTAACTCAACTTTTTATGTGTTTTTAAGCTTACTGAACATTTTACTAATTAATTGCTTTATCTATTTATTTAGACATTTTCTGTGCTCAGTGACCAACTGAAAGTTGCTTTACAAGGAACTCTGAGATCAGTTTGTGGGGTGTTAAATTTTAGGAGGCATCTTGTTGACCTGTTTTCTCATTGCTTTGTTGTGGAGGTTGGTGATTAGTTAAGACAAAGAAGTTTGCAGTCACTGGAAATCTCTGTAGTTAGTATATGCCTCCCTGTGATATGACTTTGCCTATATTTTGCTCTTCGTTCACCTATTCAACTAATTCAGCATAGTAGGGTCAGTTCCACTGTGTTGCAAAGAGAAACAATTATTCAATTCATCATCTGCAGAAACCACAGTATCTCAGTCTTACAATGTAAAACATGTTTTAAAATTTGACACTTTTCCCATAGCCTAAGAAGACACAATGAAATAGTACTCATGACCAGTACAGTCATAAAGAAGATGAAGGAAGAGGACAGATGAAGAAGAAATTGAAAAAAATAATCCAGAAAGAAGATTTTAAAAAGTAAATGAAAAATAAAAGATTTAAGGCTGCAGTGGTATTTTTATCTCTGGAAAGGAGGGGGTTTTGAGAGGTCATTGAAGGGTAGGAAAAAGAAGAAGAGAGAGGGAATATAATTAGAGATTAAGGAAAATTTTAAGAAGGTCAGAACTAATTTGTACGCTGATTCACAGCATGAGTTTAAACTCTATATATACAATTTTTGGTGAGGGTTAACCTGACACGACTATGAAAGATACTATATAAGCTAAAGCAATAATTAATTCCTATCCTCCAGTGCATGCATGCCAACACTTCACATATATATTTTAAGATAAAGAAAAAATGTAACAATTATAAGGATAAAATAATACTAGAAGATACTTGCTGAGAGTATTTGCTTTATGCAAAGGCAGAGGAGGAGGAGACAATTTGAGGAAATATTAAAAGGAAAGTCAGTGAAAAGAACGAAGGTGTTTGAATGGGGTGTAGGGCATGACTTAGGGAGGCTTTTTTCTAGTTTCGACAAAACCAGAAAAATAACTTTGCTAATGTCTAGGTGTCTTAGTTACTTTTTACTCGTCACTGAGACAAAATACCTGATGCCCAAAGTTGGGAAAGGAAAGGTTTATTTCTTACAGTTTTTGGAGGTTTCAGTCCATACTCATTTGGCTCCAAGGCAGGGTGGCATGGCGGGGCCGCAGTTCATGGCGGCTGCAAACAGCAAGGCAGAAACTGGCAAGAGAGAGAGACATGCCTTCTCCCAGCCAGTGCATTGTATGCTGGCTCCACCCCAGGCTGGTGTAGCACTGACACCATCAATCCAAGCATTAGAAAATGAACCAGTCACAAATGCACAATGCAAACGCATGAGACCTGGGGGCCACCTACATGAATTATAACACTAGGTAAGGAACCTATCTCAGGAACTATATAGTGTTGGTTTCCATAAGGAGGCAGGTTCCAAACATGAGGTCTCCTGGATGAAAAGAAAACAAGAGAGACAAAATTATGGGGCCAGGGAGCCATGATCCTTAGGACAGAATTCTTGATCATAATTTCTTCTGGCTTTTTATTAGTACCTTCTCTTCACAAAAGCAGAGACAGGAAAGGAGAGGGGTAATGTGAAGATCAGTGAGAACATTATTGTTTAACTACCCCGTGGACTGCATTTGCTTAAATATGGCCTTCATATTTGTGTCCTTTTGGACGTATTTTAGCAAAGCATCATTCCACTGGGACTAAGGCCTGTTTTCATTGCCTTGTCCTCTATGTTTTAGCAAGGCCTTCTTCCAAAACACACAAACATGTGGCCTGGCAGAACGCCAAGGCCCTGGAGTTCCAGGAGATTAGGTTAATTTGTGACATTTCTTTCCCCACATCTAGAAACAAAGGGTTTAGCTCTTAGTCCTTCACTCTCACTGCACACTTCAGTCTTTCTAGTTCTCATTAAAATGGTACCACACAAAAGAAGGGTTGAAAAGAGGGCAAAAGAATGCAAATGTACTATGTTGATAGTATTAGCACAATGCAAAAAAATGTGAGAGAACTAAAAGGAAACCGGAGGGAGGGAGGGGTTTAAAATGAAACGCTTTCCCTCCCCTCCAGGGCTTCCCGTCCTCAGACTTGCCCTCTGAGTAACGCTCCGACTTCCACCTTCCTTATGCCTAGGTCTAAGGAGGCCCTGTCTTGTGAATACCTCACATTTTGAGTTCTGTCTTCAACTGGGAAGAGGATTAGGACAGCGGGCCCTCAGTGCTGATTGCTAGGCTGGGCACCAGTGATAGACAGCAGCTGCCACTGCACCCGGCTTCTTCCCTCAAGAGGGGACATCACCAGATCTCAGCTGTCAGCAGCGCTGGGCCCAAGACACAAGCCTGCTTTTTTTTCTTTTTTTCTTTCTTTCTTTCTTTCTTTCTTTCTTTCTTTCTTTCTTTCTTTCTTTCTTTCTTTCTTTCTTCTTTCTCTTTCTCTCTCTCTCTCTCTTTCTCTCTCTCTTTCTTCCTTTCTTTCAGTATTTATGGTACTAGAAAGCATCTGCTAAGTGTCTTCCTGAGGTTGCCGCAGCTGTTTGGGTTTCGGTCTGCCCCTAGTTTCTGAGTGCCTGTGGATATGTGTCAGTGTTTTCCAAGTGTCTGGGGAGTGCTACCCTCTAGGCCACATGATGTTTTTCTTGCTTCCTTTTTCATTAGATCCCTTAACAAATAATCACATTTCTTGAAAGTCCAACACCAGAGTTGCCCCCAAGTTTCAATATCTGATTCATGTCTGAATATGATCCTATTGATTATGTATGATTTTTAGTTTTTTGTTTGTCTTACAAGTTATCAGTAATCTTTTCTTTTTAAATTTTATTTTGATTAGTACATGCTTGCAGTATATAATAAATGCATTCATCCTAGGGTTTTGGAACTTGTGCATAACACATCTTAATTCTTTTTATGTTCCCTACGATTTTTAAATTGAATTCCAGACATTATCTATAGATCAATAAACTGAGACAAGTAGCATTTAATTTGAGCATTTTTCTTCCTTATGCAGGCTATTAGCATGGGATATTGAGTCAATACATTAGAAATTAAGCTGAGTTTTGGTTTTGTTGTTTTTATGGTTACTGTCAACAAATCATAGGCTTCAATCCCTTACTGCTCCTCTACTTCAGGGTGCCAGGTAGTTTTTTCTAGCACTTGTGCTCCACATTCAGTGTTCAGCTGAGTGCATTCCTAGGACAATACAAAGGCTCTCTCTCTAGTCTTTGTTCTGCCCCCAGTGCTGACTACTAGTGCTCCTGTCAGTGCATACTTTGTGTTAGGACCTGCAGGGTCTATGTGGTGCTGACCTCACTCCAATCCTAAGGAAGCCATGTGCACCTGAATCTTGGGACTGGACTTTCAGAGTATTGATGTACCACTTTCTCATGGTAGCTTAAGTCAACCTTCACCTTGGTTGGTACTAGGTTAGGTCCTATTGTTTCTCTTGCAGGAGGGCACCTTTTGTTGGTGGCCATATAAAATATAAGCCCTAATAATATTTGCCATTTGCCCTGATACTTAAGATTAATTCTCCATAGAGACACCACTACTGAGAAAAGGACATAGCTTTTCATCTACTCTCTGTGCTATCTATCACTGATCATTCCATTTACACCTTGCAAGTGAGACCTTGGAAGCAATAAAAGGTTTGGTTTCATGTGAAAAAACTCTGCTGTGCTGTCATTATGCATAAACTCCCTCCAATACCCTCTCCTATTCCAGTCTTCATCATAAATAATTAATGGAGGCCACCAAAAACTTGTGAGTTCAAACTCCTTTTGTACTGAATTTCCTACATATTCTGAACTGAAATATTTGGCTGTCTTAAAGAATTTTATTCAAGACGCTAAATCTTACAAATATTCTTCCTTGATTGAAGCACTAGTGTGTGTTAATAATGTGTTAACTAGTATCTGTTAACAGTCTTTGTTGACTGTTTGCATTACAGTTTTAGGGAACATGAGGATGAGGGCAATGGTAGGGAATCTATCAATGTTTATAATTCTGTATTTAAAATCACCATTTTATTAACACATATGAACTACTCTGTTAATTTATAAACAGGTAACTATATATTCATGTTATATAATCTAATGTAAGGCAAATAAAAATTTAATTCTTCCTGAAATCAAATTCACATTACCTATTGAGAAGAAGAGTTGTATAAGGATATAGATAGGAGTATTGAGAGAGAGAACTCTTCAAATTCAATTATTTCCTCTAAGGAAATCCATTTGTCAGTCTTCTTCAAACTCTCTAAATAAGAAGTTGAACACAGGTGATAGTGAAGGCTGCAAAGTCAGGCATGTGGTCATTTAACCTCAAATTTAGCATGAAAGGATACACTATAGCTACTTTATTTTATGACTCCTTCAAAGTTCCAGTGAAACAGAGGGCTGGGGATTTAGCTCAGTGGTCATGAGTTCAATACCCAGTACCAAAAAAAAAACAGTTCCAGTGAAATAAAGAAAAGCTATTGAGTCACATCCTTAAACATCTATAAACTCACATTTGCAATTGATGTTTGATTTTACACACAAACAAACAAAAAAGAAACCTGATAATCAAGCAAAGCTAATTTTGTTAGAACTATTTCAGTAAGAGAACTCCAGGCTGATATGTAGATACCTTAACACACACTAGTGCTTCAGTCAAGGAAGAATATTTGTAAGATTTAGTGTCATGGATAAAATTCTTTAAGACAGAAATTGATTGAAATAAACAAAGTGAATGAAGACATTTTAGAATTTCTGGGCATGTCATGGCAAGTTTTGATAATCATACAGTTGTTGAATAATTGAAATCTTAATCCAAGAGAATATTTTTTTATATTGGTGAGAGACCTTTTTGTTTTAGTATAGTTTTGTTTGTTTTTCTAATGACAGAAATTTTTCAAGAAGATTTCTTGAAGAAAGTGATTATTTAATGATATGTAGCCTGATTTCTCCTAAAAAACTTTCAGGAACCAAGAGGGATGTCGTGTTGACACAGTCTGCCTTTATCAGTCTTTCATTCATACTTACTATTTGCATCAAAGTAGTCTCAATTTTCAAACCATAAAAATAAAATTGTACTGTTAATGATACTGTTCTAGCTATTGGTTGATGTCACACATTACACATGTGTAAAATAGATCACCCCATTCTGTAATAAATTTCTATCAATGCCTCCAAATCTATCATGAGTTCCTCATTATTTCTTGCTTTTCTTGCCTCTAGCTTCGAAGTCCTAGCCACTGGCTTTAAGCTTCTGAGATGGTAGCATTACAAGTCTGGTATTAATTTTTGATCCAGACATTTTTTACTGGGAGAAAAATATCAGTGTTTAGTGGTGTAAAATGAAAAAAAAAACCAATCATTCTAATTACCCATGGTTTTGTCAGTTAAATGGTCTACACTCACTGACTGTCAGATCTCATTAATGGTCATTTGGATTTTTCATGAAGTTACAGTACACTGCAAGATGGGCCTGGAGTGACTGCAAAGCTCCACGGGGTGAAATATACAAGATGACTCATCTATATTGCTGTCAGCTGATGCTAACTTTTGTTAGAGTTCATCTTTGTTGTCTGCATGGTCTCGTGATGTGTCTTGGATTTCCAACAGCATGAAGTCTAGTTTCCAAGTGGAAACACCCCTAAAGCAAGCATTCACCAGGTCTATACAGAAAATTTAAGACTTTTGCTGATCTAATCATCGAATGCCAAGAATATTAGTTTCAATGCCCACGAGCAAATGAGAATCAGCATGTATGTACAGGTATGCATGGAAATGATGAGAGTCATTTCTGAACCAACATGAAGGTGCCTGCAGATTTAGAAACTGAACTGTGCCCTACAAAAAGGCTTTATTTTAATAACATTTCTTCCTGTATACTTTCACTGTGCAAAGAACATATAAAAGCCACTTCATCTCAGTCCTCTACTAACTTCTTTGTTCACGACTTTCTCTCAAGACTTTAGTAATCAGATTTGAAAAAAAAAAAAAGCATCTCAACTACCTGATCATCTTTGTTATTTTGTGAAAACTGTCATTTGTATATGCTGTTTGTTTCAGCAATCCCTGAACACACACATGACAGCAGAAAATATATTAATGCTGCACCGGGTCAGCCCCTAATGCATGTCCACATACCAGATAAATATAATGTGTAGCTTATAGTGTTTAAGTTCTGTATGGTTTAGTAAGATGGATTTCAAGAGATTTAATGTGCTATAGAATTTTGATTTCAGAAGTTTTTTTAACTAACTCAAATTTGTTTTTCATTATTCTGTAATGTTTTCCAATTAACTTCTAAATAATGACGACAGTTATAGATCACTAGGTCTTGATAGCAAACTGAGGCAATAATGTTTGTTAGGGAATTTTTTTCTTTTATCTTTTTATCATAAACTTATTGGTTCTTTCCTTTCTAAATCATCAGTTTGCTAGCTTAATAAACATATAGATTCATAAAAATTGTAGAAGTATATTGGGTAGGTAATTTAAGATGCTTCAAAAACAGTATGTAAATGTTCTGCTTTCAAAAATATTGCTTACTTCTATATGTCATCTTTAAAACAAAACAAGTAGTTATTCTCTATTGCTTAGTTGACATGGTTTAGGAGCCATCATAGAGACATTTTTGCCTGGGTAAAGGCTTTCAAGATATTATCATTCAGTGCAATCGAACAGAAGCCAGTATGCTACTTCTACTCAGACTGCTTTCTTCAAAATGCACAATCATACCCATTCTTATCCAAGCTGGGTAATCCCATGTGCTTATCACCCAATATCTAATCAAGACACCAACAAATAGGCACTCTGCTAAAATCTATGTGAGATTCACTTTTTTAAAGAATGTAGTTATAAACAGAAGAACTAATTGTAAGTATAAAAGAAAAAAACACTTAAATGATCAGTGTAGGAAAAGGAATCACAGATTTCAAGCTAGTATATTTTGTAAGGAGGTAGTGAGCAGGGTAATATTCAGACAATCCTTGGAGTAAGTTAATTTTTGTATTGTGAAGAAATATATATTAAATATATATTTTTTGAGAAATAGAAAAAAATATGAAAATATCTAGCAATCGTGGCCCTTCTACTTTGGAAATCTGACCTGTTGTTGAATATGTAAAATGGGAAAATAATACCTGTATCTTTGGATTTTTTTCACATTAAATGTGCTAATGCGTGCAAAAAACCTAAAAGATTGTTTAGCACAGAACAAAAAAGATCTTTTAATATATAGAAAATGTTCAAGATTGTAGGCAGCCAAGAGGGGTGGTGTCTGTCTGTAATCCCAGCACTCAAGAGGCTGAGGGCAGGAGAATCACTGAGTGGTACGGCTGCCTGGGCTACGTAGTGAAACCCTGTCTCAAAAAAAAAAAAAATAGCCATCATTATTGTTATTACCATTATCACATACATCAGTTTATTTAAATGTTGAAAGTTTTAAGTGTCAAGTACTAGTCTTGTAACTAAATATTCACAGTCTCAGCTCTACCTCATGGGGCTCATCTTTGAAAAGAGAAAGTGCAGATAAAATTATTGAATATATTGAATGTTAAAAAGGGATGAATGATTAGTGATGTAAGTAAAGCAAAAGAGAGGGTAAGAAACAGCTTGAGAAGTAGGTGAGTATACTTTTAAGCAACATTGGACAGAATACATACATTGAAAAAGTTATACTTGAAAAAAGACTTAAAGCAGCTTGACAGTGTAAGCTAAGCAAACAACCAAGTCCTGAAACACCAGTGTACCCACTGCACTCAAGGACCAGCAAGCTGCTGGGTAGTGCAAACAGAAGGGTGAGAGAGATGAGGTCAGGGAGCAAAGGAAGGCAGTCGTGCAAATACTTGTAGGTCTATGGCTTTTAACCTTTGTAAAGCGCAGAGCTATTGGAGAATTTTGAATAGATGCAAATTGACAGATGTGTTTAAAAGATCTTGTTACTCTTTTGTTGCCTATAGACCACAGAAAGATAAAGAAAAAAGGAGGAAAAAGATTTGGGAGGCTATCTCAGTCATTCGGGAAAGGATTCATTGTCAACTAGGGTTAGATGGTAGCAAAAAATGACAGTAGTCAGGAAAAACTGGTGATGCTAGAGTGGAAGAAAAACTTTCTGGAAAAAAAGTCATTGAACAGGAAGGATAAGTATGTGGATTGGCTGAAACAAGAGCTTAGATTGCTCATAAAGTAGCAGGAGGGAGTACAGTAAGTTATATATTAGAATTTGTGAACTCCTCTTGCAATATACCATTCTTGTTACTGCTGTTTCCAATGGCAGAGACAACTAGCAATACTGTTTTGAACTCTAGGCTCTTTGGTCTGTATCTTATATGAAAATGAAGACAGATATTAGTGTGCTGCATCTGCAACTCTTGGGATGACAAGATTTCCATAAAGCTACTAGATTCTAGAAGAGAGAACCCAGAATACATACCTCTCTCTAACCTCTGGAAGGAATTCAACCTCCTGACACCTTCTTGTCTGACTTCCAAAGTCCAGAACCAGGAGAGAGTACATGTCTCTTGTGTTGGCAGGCCAGCGTTTGGGGTACCTTGTTATGGCAGCCTTAGTGAATGAATATGCTTCCTTAGCCAGGCAATCAAGGTCAATGTCAGTAGAACTACATCACATCGCTGGTCTATACCCTTGTTAAGATGGGGTGAAAATGACACTTTGCCTCTATGATCTCCTTTTCAAACACCTGTAACTTGAGTCAACTCTGACTGAAACAGCAGTCAAAGCCCAGGTGTGGGGCATGCTATAAAATGTCTAACAAGTAGTTCTCACAACTATAAAAACCATCAAAAATAAAAAAAATCTGGGAAAGTCACACCCTCAGGAACAACAATAATGATAACAAAAACAGAAACCATGACAATTAAATGTCAGGGAACATCCTAGACTAGATTCTGAAGACAAAGAACTTTAAGAAATAACTTAGGAAATATGAAAAAAAAACTGATGAATTTTACAAAATAAGCAATACTAAGAGAATTAAATATAGGGTTTGTGGAAATTCTCTACTTTGTATTTTTTCTATAAATCTAAGACTATTTTAAAAATATAATCTATTTTGAATGCCTATAGAAATGTTTGCTAGCCCATACAGTAATTTTTACTCATTTAGATCTGACAAACAGGGTGTCTAAGTCATATAAATTATACTGTCCTAAATTGGTTTACATATATAGATCTTCCTTTTTATTGACTTAATTAACAATTACTTTGATAAGATAATGTGTTACAAGTATGTGGAACATCACCCTTATTTCATCTCTCTTGCTAGATATTTGAGAAAAAGGAAGATAAAAGTTATTGCTTAATAAGTGTTATATTCTCTAAATTTTGAAAAAATCTGTTTTATTTTCAATTTTGATAAGTGTACATTCTTAAAGAGGCAAAAATGAAGAGCTAAGGTATGTGTAGAAAGATATATCCAGTATTTAAGTATTTCCACAGCGAAGTCAGAAAATATTCTTATAAGTCAATTGTGTGACGAATATAACTATGCCCAAGCATGGTGACGGTAGAAAAGGTGACAAAAAGTGTCACACATTGGCTTCTTTTCATTGTATGTTTAAGGCAACCAAATATGTTACAAAGAAAATAGTCTGAATTTTTAAAATACGAAAATTATTATTGTGATTATGAAGAAAAATATATAAAATATTATGACATTGAAGATCTTTCAGAGAAATATACAAAAATATTGTCAGAAAGCCAAAAAAAAGTCTATGAAAGCAACGACTCTCACACATGAATAACTGTAAAACCTCTAAATTAAAATGAAATATAAAGTAGTTTTTAAACTCATTTTATCTGTCTTTAAAACATGAAAGTAATCTTTAAACAACCTCATTATACTTTGGCATGAAAAATAGAGTTCTAGTCACATTAAAAAACACTAATTTATTGAAAGAAATAATGGAAAAATAAGGTAATGTGATGAAAATTGTGACAAAACCATAAGTCTAACTTTCAGTATCAAAAATCATTCTAACATTGTCATATAAAACATTGGCTTATGTAATTTATTTATATGCATTCTAATCATGTTAAGTATGATGGTGGCAAATAAGAATTTTTTTATGGTCCTAATATTTTTTATATTTAAATTCATCTTTCATTTTTCTAGTTTAAAGCATTCAACTCAACAGTAGGCTTTATGCAAGTTTTGCTTTCATTTTTTAAAAATGCACAAGGAAAATCAGGCACTCCAGTCACATCTTTTATAAATAAAAGCACCTCGATTCCTGTCCAGTGAGTGTCCTTTTGTGTCGTTCTCACAGTAGTATACTTTCATTTGGTCCCCGCTTATGTACAAAGACAATTTGCGGGTTATGAGATATGAACTGTGACTGCAGGTTAGAGCAAAGTTAATTATTCTGCAGAAGCATCAAACTCTAGAGTTTTGGCCTCAAGAATGTTATGCTTGAAGCAATTGGATTAATTTAGCTATAGATAAACCTTAAAGTAACCCACGGTACAGATTAGCTACTTTTTAAACAACCAATGCTAGAATGGTGGTGGAAGTTTATTTTTTCATACTTCTGATCACAAATTTAATAAAGTAGTGCATTCCTGAGAGCTTGCTACACTTTCCCCTTCTTGCTGCTCTTTGTTTACTGTTGTTCTTTCCTGCTCACATAATCCCAAAGTCTTTCCAGAATCCTGAGATGTAAGACATAGGAAGCAACAATTATCTTGACCTTCCTTTACTTCCCAACCATTTATCTTGTCAGTGAGTCAGCAGCCGGTAAGTTTTTCTGGAATTTGGATATTTGTACTAGATTGCATACATTTTCTTTTACAAGGAGAAACCTTCATTTTCAGAGTGGAGCACTGATATGTGTTATAGTGCTAATCTTTTTTTTATCATTTTGCAAGGGAGATTAATCAGAGCTGTGCTATTTTTTTCTTACAATTAACTGTTGCTTTTACCCCTCCCTTTGGCTTCCATCACAGCACATGCTTTCAGTGGTTGATTCCTAACTTAATGAACACTCTTAATGATTGACTCCCCTGTCAAGGTTCTGTGTCCTCTGAAAACATTCCACTCATGATCATTAAAATATTCCTTCTCATATCCCTACATAATTACTTGCTATCCATCATCAAATATATCATATAGAAACTTGACTTTCTAACCTCAGAGGCTCACATCTATTTTCTTATCTCTGTCTAGATTAATTTCTCATTATCAGTCACTGTGCCCCCATTTTCAACACAGGGTCAATAAGTTACAAGTCATGAGAAAAAATTAACCTTGTTTTCCTGTTCTGAGTCATTGAGTCACCACTGGCTCTCCTCCTGCCTCCCATGCTTCACGGGGTTGACTCCTCTCTATATGTGCCAATCCATAACCATCACACATGCAAGACCCAGCTCCAAAACTAGCTCAGGATCTCTAACTCTCTGATCACATCTACTCTTGGCCTCTTCCAAGTTCTCAAGTGCTCAATTAGTACTATTTTACCTTTTCACTGTTAGATCACATTAATTTGATATATGCACCAAAAATCAAACCCACATTTATAGTAGAACATTTCCCAACAGCTAAATCTTGGAAGTGGCCTACATGCCCATCAACAGATGGATGGACAAAGAAAATGTGGTAGTTATACACAATGAAATACTACTCTGCCATAAAGAAGGACAAACATGAGTCACTATGGGAAAATGGATGCATCTTGTGACCTGTTATGGTACCATAAAGGAAAATAAATACCATAAAGGAAAATAAATACCATAAAGGAAAATAAATCAGACATGAGAATTGAAATCTTGCATGGTTTCTCTTAGATGAGAAACCCAAAATATAAGTAAAGCAAAATAAAGAATAGATAATAATAAGTGGGGAGATAGAACTTTCTTGTATGGGAAGCAGATTAAGAAATGAAGGGAGGATGAGGACAAGAATGGATTTAAAAGAACTAAGAGATGTCATACGCATCTTCCAATTCCCCGTAAGAAACACAGTTATTACATGGTAAGAAACACGGATCAATAAGAATGAAAACTGAAAAAAAGACACCATTTTTTCTGTAAATGTTTAGTACAGAAGACAATATTAAACATTTTCAGAGATATATTAACTCATAATAAGATATAAAGGTATGCACTAAGTGGTAAATCTATAACATAGCATTAAACGTTAATTTTACACAAGAAGAGGAAGAAAAATATTTTCAACCATATTAAAAATGGTTTATTTCTTAAATAGGAAATATATTTACACATGTTACACATTTTTTATATTTTATACTTTTTATAATCTATTCAAATAGCATATAATGTCCTCAATATTAGGCCCCAAATATATAATCACCCCTCCTACACACACAGGACATGTACTATTCTCTCAGCTGATCTATATAATATGATAGACATAACCACAAGGTTTATTATACTAACCATCTTAGTTGCTTTTCTCTTATTGTGAAACAAAATACCCACCACCCAAGGTTAAGAGAGAAATGCTTTATTTTGGCTCACAGCCTGTAGAGGTTTCAGTCCATAATCACCCATCTCCACAGCACGGTGGCATGGCAGGAGGCACTGCAGGGGAGAAAGGGCAGTCAGAAGGTGGCAAAAGCAGAGAAGTAGCAAGCAGGGAGCAATGACTACCACCCTATTCCTGTCTTTTATATTCCATCCAGGTTACACATCCTAAGGCAGGTAGCATTCACACCTGGACTGGGCCTTCACATTATCCAGTACCAAATGGATCAGTGATTAGTGATCACACACCCTCAGTAATCACTAACTTAGTAATCATACAACCAATCAGTGGACTAATTTAGTAATCACAATTAATTAAACATCAAGCACTTAATCCTAGCATTATACATGTGAGATCTAGCACCTCTGAAAAGCTCCATCTATGACTGCATGAGGCCTTGGGGGATCATCTAGACACAAACCATAACACCAGCCTTCTCGCCACCAAAGAATCCGTGGTGCACTATCCCAATCATTCATTTATTTAATTAGTCATGAAAATATAAAAAGTGTTTAAAGGAACCTCTTTGTGATAGCAGTCGATTTTTAGCAGAAGATAGAAATAAATTTTTGCCAACTCTACTTTGGAAATTTAGATTTTATAAAGAATTACTGGCTTACAAAAAGTTAAGTGAATTGATTTGTGATATATGCTGTGGTAGTAAGATCCAGTCTGGGGTCAAAACCTAAAACTGTGAAACTTAATGCAAACTACTGTCTACGTTGCTTTGTGTCATTACAACAGAATACCTGAAATTGGTAATTTATAAAGAACAGAATTTATTTTCCAGAATTTTAAAGTTTGAGAATTCTAAGATCAAGGCTTATGAAGGTTTGGTGTCTGGTGAAGGCCAAGTTCCACTTCCAAAATGGTACCTTGAAGGCTGCATCTTCCAGGGAATTGAAACACTGCTCTTCAGAGCACAAGACGCGGGATCCACTGTTGAAAACTATCATTATAGCAGCACGCATCCACTCAGGGCAGTGGAAACCTTATGGCAAAGACACAGCCCTTGGGCCCTACTTCCAGCACAGTTGTTTTTGTATTGTCAACATGAGTTTTTCAGAGGACAAAAGGTAGTAAAACTATAACTCCTAGGACATGGGTGGGACATCAGAGAGTCCTAAGACAACCTCTCAGTGTTTGGACTTCGTGATTCATTCTCCATTCTCCCATTCTATAGTCATTCTCATTCAGTAGCTATTTAAATGAAATGCATTTCAGCCATGTTCATAAGAAATCAGTAATGTCTCCCAAAAGTACTAATTGGTGAGACTTGTAGCATAATTGAAAGTATGATCCATGTCTCTTTAAGTCAAAGTAAATGAAGTGAGGACCATATCCAAAATAAAAGGAAGAAGTGGAAGTAGTGCTAACATTTTAATTCATGGAAAAATGTTGAAAATATTCTGTTTTGTATATTGCTTTTTCAACTGAGTTGCAAGAATTGTTCTCTTCTCCTGAGTTGTTATTCTTGCCTTTAGTTAAAGTAATGGTTACTAACATGAATGCTGGCATCAGAAAGACTGTCACAGAGTAACTGTATATTCTTAGATCAATTTCTTTAGCCTTCTAAAACCTAATACTACTTTATGTAAACTAGGAGTGATGGCAATATTGGTTCTATACTGTTGTGAAAGTTAAACTAACAATTCATGTAGTGCTCCCAGCATATTATTCAGCACACAGTAAGTACTCTAAAAATGTTCATTGATTTATTATTATTGTTTCAAATTGCCTAAAAGGGAAGTCCAAATAACCATTGATACCTTTTATTAGGTATTTGCAACTCAACTATGCATAACTGTCTTAATATTCTCTTAGTTCATCAGAGACACATTCTCTAAGAGAAATTTTTCTCTATATAAATATGGGTAAAGCCACAAAAATAGAAACATAAATTCTGGCTACTATTTTAGCACATATATTCACACATTCATTTGTTTCTGTATTCTTTAGACAAGAATGGTTGATCTCAATAAGTGTCACAGAGTCACTGTAGAAAATTAGAGAAATTACCATATAAATTAGCATCAAATTGCCTACCACTATATATATATATATATATATATATATATATATATATATATATATATAATAACATCAAATAGCAGCTTAAATCTTAGTTTTTGTATATTGTTTTTGCTTTTGAAAATGTTCTCACTGTGTTCCCTACACTGACCTTTGAGCTTCTGGCTTCAAGCAATTCTGCTTTAGCCTTCTGAGAACCTGACAAATTGGTACTATTATTATGCACTACTGTGCAAGGCAATCCTTAATTTTAAGTGTTTTCCTAGAAAAATTAAGAATAATTTGTATTAAATATTTTTATGTTAATTTTAGTATTATTTAAATTATTTTTGCTGAGTTTGTCATTCTGTAATCTGTAACTATGAAAATACTATTAAAAATGTTGAAGGTTTTATCCAGTAGGCTTTCGTCCCAGGAAAATTTTGGAACACTAAATAAACAACAATATGTGATTATTCATGATTGATTTTTCCTTTCCTTATTGTGTATTTCCTTCTTCCATGTGAATTTTTCTGAAAATATTTTTCTTATCTGTACTTTCAACTTCCACGCAACAAATTACTACTTAGGAAGAAATCAAAAGTAGTTTCAGAGTTTACAAATTCACATTTGAAGCTTTGAATTATATTTATCAGGAAATGAAAGTTAGCAAAATTATAGTTTTGTGAAAAGGTGATATATGTGTATAATTCTATGTATATATTTATAGAAAGTGCTATTTGAGTTTGTGTTACCTTTTCAAAATATTATAAGCAATATTGTAAGTAATATTTTGAAAAAGTTTAATATAAACAATAGAAAGAAAATTCATTTTCTTTCAAAAAATTTTACAGACTTCTTCAACTAGTAAGAGAATCATATTCATCTACATAAAAATAGTACCTCTTTAGAAACTCAACATTAAAATTTCTTTTTTTATTTTACATTAAAATTTCAAACTGTCAATTTTTAAAAAATATAACGTGTTTGAGGGATAAATTATTGACACACCTTTTAAATGGTATTGTTTATAACATTATTTCTTGCAAGTGATGTGTATTAACATTCCTTTGGCAACGAAAATACATTGTAAGACTTGGAATTCATATGTGGCAAGACATAAAATTATGGTCAAGAGACAGCATGTGGTAAAAAACAGGTGCAGAGCATTTATCTTCATTTTCTCTATTTTTTATTGGTTAATATTTAAGGTTTTATGGTGGTGATGAGTGCCATCTACCACTTAAAAGAAAAGGTTTCCCTTTCTGTTGACAAGTAAACCTTTGCTTTTTAAAAAGGCTGGATTAATATTCTACGTAAAACACTAATACCAATAGGAAATCCTACAGATTATATACCAAAAGCTAAGAAAGGTCCAGGGTGGTCAGGGAGGAGCTGTCATGACTGATAGAAAGATAACTGGAGAACAAGAAGACTTGCACTTAAAAGAGCCTGTCAGCCTCCAGGAAGTAGAGATCTTTTGCCAGCACCAGACCCAACGCTTGACCGGTGTGGTTAGACACAGCACAGTGATCACAGCCTCGGAGGCAGGCAGAATTTAAGACGTTGGCAGCTGTGGAAACAGTAAGATGATCCGCCTCGCTGTCCTGGGACCAAGCACCATGCGCAGGCTCTCCTGGAGGTTCAGGCAAGCGCAACAGTGCTGCGACCCAGAGGTTCTGATAATTTTCCAGAAAGTTTGAAATTTTTCTGTCTTAAAGGGACATGAGTTCAAAGTCATTTCTCCTGACTGATGTTACAGTGATTTATTTCATTTCAGTTGACCAAGTGGCTTGTATATACCTTGCAAAACTGCATCACCAAATTAGGTTAGTAGCCTGTTAGACTGAGAAAAATAAAATTATTGTTTCCATGCATCCTCTGTGTACTACAGACTGCAGCACTGTATGACTTCCTAGATCCTTGGTATCATTACATGATAAGGTGAACTTTAATAGAAAAATTATAACTATGCAGAAGACTACTGTTAATGTTATTTCCCTTGTGTTTGAGATAGTTTAAAAGAAGCAAAATGAATCATTTCTGAATGCATACATGAGAGGTTAACAATCCACCAATGCCTTTTGAATTAGGCTTAGCTCAATACAGTAGGGCATACATCTATTTGACCACTATATTTTTTAAATGAGTTCAACCACTGGTTACCATTACATTTATATATTTTTTTTGTTCTAGTACAGATTCTTAAGTATTTTTCTCAATAGTAATAAAAATATTCTTTTTAAAACACGGAGACATTTTTTAAAAGTCATGGAAAATTCACTTTTGTGGAAAGTACAATAAACAGTCTTCTCCAGGGAAGAAAATAAAATGGTATCTTGATGAAAAAGTAACAGAAACAGACAGGATCCGGAAGTCTACCTGAGTGTGCACGCATGTGCATACATGTCTCTCTGTATTTTATCGCTAGTGTGTCCCTTGCTTCCTGCCTTCTTTGAGAAGAAGGAAACAAAAGAAGTGAAAACTGTGGACGAGAAATTTACTTGTTAAAAGATTGGTTAAAAAACAGAGCTATGTGAAAGTTAGTACAGAAGAATTAAAAGAATGGCAAAGAGCTGTTAAAAACAAATTGAAATCCATAAACCACCTTTTCAAAGAAATTTTGTCTTCCTGTCAATAAGAAAAGGAACTGATTATGTAAAACTTTTGAAAAATATTGAAATATGAAATGTATTGGTCTTACAAAATAATTTGATTTTCTGGTTGTTCTGGAAGTTTGATCTTGTTGTTTGGTCAATAATAAAATGAGCATTGTGTTTTTATAGCAGAAAGTTGAAGCAAGAGTAAGACCATCACATTGGTCAGTGATGTGCCTATAACTAAGTCACTGATTGTGGGTTCCAATCTGAGTTTACTCACGGAGTCTCTAAGAACACTTTGCTTTCAGGCGGAAATTGATACTCTCCAAAGGACTCCTTTTACAAACAAAGCAGACATTTCTGACAAGTAGAAACCGATAAAAATTAGTATACAGTTATATCAACTTACAAAAAAAATGAAATTTTGGTGCTGGTGAATTATTCTTGTTGTTTGTTCTGACTGTTTTTGGTCTTGAAAGTGTTCACACATAAAATTTAGCTTCATGGGGCACATATGATCTCTGTCACTGCTGCTTTTCCACCTTGCTCTCCTTTTTCCCCCTTCTTCATCTTCTCTTCTGTGTCCTTTCTTTCTTCCTTTGCTATTCCTTGTTATCTTCCTCTACTACTACTACTATTTTGCAAAAATGCCAAAATTAAGCTCAGCTCCATGTGAGGAGTGCATCCCAGTCTACCCAATCCTGTCTCACAGCTCTGTGAGACGGACAGTTCTTTAAATTCTATGACATTTACATGTTTTGGTCTTAGAGCCATCTCCAGATGACCACTTGCAAGAATAAACATATGGTGCTACAAGATCCTTGTGTTTTAAACCATGTTACTGATATGGCCAAAATGCTGCTCGAATTTTTTTCAATAAAATAAAGGCAGCACTGAAGATTCACTTATTTAAGAACATTAGCATTTATAATAACCTTAAAGATAATTTTCTAACTTGTATTTATTTTATAAATTATGTTCTTTTTCAGATGAGGGAATATTCTCTGGAAAAAGTCACTATTATGTTCTGTTCTGTGATAGTCTCCTAAGGTGTCCTAAAAGAGTATCCAATTTAAATCACGTTACCTAAGACCTGCAATTGCTGTAATCACACAAAAATGTTAACTGTGGAGATAATCACAAGTTTGAAGTGCAGATCACGGCACACAAATTCTCACCAAACTAAATACCTATAGAATACCTTTAATAAATCCTAAATTGGACTTAAGTTAAATATCTGTTATTTTCCAGGGTACAACTTGCACAGGCCTTTAACCCTAACTGTACCTCCTGACATGTTCTCAACCAGCCAGGGCTCTGGATCAGTCAATTTCATCTCTTTATTTTTCACGGGTTTCTTGAGTGTTATCATCAACACTAATAATATTTATCTAATAGATTTCTATTTTTGTAACATTACCCCTCGTTTTTTATTTGCCTCTATATCTGATGGTACATTAGATCTTTTTCTGAGATCACCATGTCCTAAATGTCACATATTCAAAATATAACCAATTCTCATTTCTTCCAAACCTTGTCTGCACTGTCAGTTCTATCCACTTCTCCAGGCCTGAATGTCAAGCAACTCACTAAATTTATCCAGCCACCAGCATCATGCCCACGCCAAAGCACTAACTAAATTTTGTTGATTCTGTATCTTTGGTATCTTTTACATCCATCTCAGTTCCATTTCCACCACCGCTGACAGTGCAGGACCTCGTCATCCTAGCTTACACTAGCTCAGTAATCTCCTGTCCAGTAGCTTTGACCTCTCTAATCCACATCTGACACCACAGCTATAGTAATCTTTTAACATGCAAATTTAATCATTTTATTTCCTTATTTAAATCCTTCAAACAGCTTCTCATTTCACACAAGTTAAAGTCCAAATGCTTTCGTGTAGTATACAAGTTAGTTCATGGTCTCACAATCAGCTTCGTCTCTTGCTTCCTTATGCCACGGGGGCTCCTCATCTGACACGTCACACTGAACCTGGAGCTTTCACATGGTCCAAATCTTTATTTCTCACACTTCGCGTTTTCCTCACGTTATGTCCTTTGCTTCGTCATCCACATTTCAAATTCTCATTCATCTTTAACATTCAGTGTAAGTGGAATGCTCTGAATTATTCATGGTTCTCCAGAAAAATAGAACACAGACAGATAAATTGATAGATGATATATAAATATGTAGATATTTAATATATCTAAATATGTGGATTTTTATATATTTATATATGATATATATTATATATATATATGTAGATTTTCATTTCACAAAATATTTATAATTATGAAAACATAGCTTTCTTTCTTGAGTATGTTTCATTAAGTGAATTTTCTTTATCCATGTGAACAGCAGTCTAAAATGTATTATTTCATCTAAGCACTATTCTTTCTCTGTCTCTGTCCTCATCTCTCTGGCTCTCTTTTTCCCCATCTCTCTCTCTCCCTCTTTCTCCCCGCCCCGTCTTTTTTCTTCTTATATAAGTAAACATTTGCAGAGCCTGTACTTTAGTTCAAGCAAGGGCAGCCTTGCACATTAATGCTAGAAGGCCCTTGTGTGGAGCATCCCCCCTGTTCTCCATCAGAACCTGACTGGGTGAGGCCTGCTCACATGTGGAAGGCAATCTGCTTTACTCATGTCCACCTAGTTAATGTTAACCTCATTTAAGAAGAGCCTCACAGAAACACTCAGAAAAACATTTGACCAACTGTCTGGGAACCCGATGGCCCATCTAAACTATCAGACCCACTGTGAAGCAATTCTTTATTTCCCCAGCAAGAAAAAGTGAAGAGCTATCTCAACCATAATCTCATCTAAAATACATATCTACATTTTACAACTAGTTGTCACTTTCACTTTTCAGAAATGGAACTAATAAGGAAAGAAACCTTGGCTGAAATATAAACAATGAAATAAGTGTTTGATAAATGAATGAAAGGCTAGAGAGTTAAAGCAAAAAGATATTTGAAAAATTTTATAAAAATAATTACACCAGTGAAATCAGGTTCACTGATTAATTGTAATATCACAAAGATAATAATAAATTTAGACATCACAGAGTTCTCTGTCATTTTCAGAATCTTTAACTCAATCCATTTCACTCTAATGCATGCAAGTCGCTGGTTTATATTTCCCACTTAATAGATGTAATGACTGAGGCTTGGAAAACACATAGATTTGGCTAACATCATAGAGTTAGCAACTGATACTGCAAGACTTTTAGACTCTCCCTATTTGTCGCTTTTTCAACCAAGAGTAAGTTTTTAATAAGCCTGTCCTAATAGCTGATTTTGTGATTTTTTTTAAAGCTAAGTGTGTTTTATTTGGTCATTAATCTAAAGACTATCACTGTACATGGGGAACCGATGTGCTATTTTCTTGGAGCAGTATGTTGGAACATGCTACTGGTTGATTCATTTCCAATTTCCAATATCTGTAAAAAATGGAAGTCGTTCAAGTAGCTGCAAATTAAACCACAGTTTAAAACCACTGTATCATAGCAAACCTATCTGGGCTTTGGATTATAAGTACATGCTGCCTGTGTATGGATAATCTATCACAGTTTAAAATTGGAAAAAGACTTGCAATAGGTCACTGGTTTTTCTGACAACATAACCTTCTAAATGCTTTTTAAATTAAATGGATGTATTTTCCTCTGAATGTTTTTAATTCAAAATATTTGCAATAGAGCCTCACTTCTGGGCTCTGGGAAGCCTATTCAAGTTCAAGGTTTTTAAAGTGATATTTGCATTTAGAAAAGGAAAGTAGCTAAGGGCCAGGGCATCCACTCAGAGGGCGCCCTCATTCTACAGTGGAGACACACACATCTGTGAAGGCTGTTAAAAACACAGCCACGTGTCCTCCCATGTTGGGTGGCATTCTGGACACACTGATTTTGCTTGACTACAGAACAGTGTCGGATTTCACACATCCTCCAGGGATGAAAAGGATCTGTGCTGAGATGCGGTAGTATTAAATGTAGCCAATATTTTCATCTCCTGTTTAAAAGCCATTTTTATTATGTTTATTTTTGGTTAATACATAAAAAATCCAGGGACGACTATAAATGTAACTATTCACATATATCTTCTAATATCAAATATCCAGCTAATATCAAACATCTTGCCAGTATAAAACATAACCAACACAAATTTTATTCTCTAAAAAAAATGATGTTTAGAATTGCATAGAAACAGTGCTATCCTAAAACAAGTTTTTGTTTTCTTTTGTCTGTGTCACTAGCATTCTAAATTCTCCTCAGCATCTATTATTTTATGTAGCCACTGCTCCAAATTTGTAACTCTCCTATTCTACACACTCATCAGAATTTTATTTGTTTACAATATTAAAGGCTTAGTAGGTAATATTTTTATAGTGTGTTATGCATTTCTTATAAAATTTCTTATATTTCTTTAAACTTAGGTCACTATATTGTCATCTACAAATGGCAGAAAGACTTTTTTAGAGTAAAGGATAGGGATTTTGGTCTGTCTATCGTAAGGAAGCATTTAGAACTGTATGGCTGAAGCGAAGAAGCTTTAGAATTTCTGTTGGGAGCTGTTCCAGGAAGCTGCGTGCAGCTGAGAGGGGGAATGTATTAGTGCATTTCTCCTCCCGGGGAGATAGTGCAAAGATGAAAGATTGGAAAGTGGAATGGGGGTGGAGGAGTGTGCCACAGCTGTGGGGAATTGTAGGCTTCTTTTTAGCTAATGAGAGGGATCTAGAGAAGCATTTGGCAGTAGGAGAGGTCTACATTTTAGTATAGACAAGAACAGTGGATGAAAGTGTACAGTGGATGAGATAATGCACTTTAGCAAAGCAGTTGATAGAGTCAGGTGAAATTGTGCTTTAAAATCCTTCTAGTAGATGCTGCTATTCAAAAAGATGAGAAAACATACATGAAGGGAACGGCATCATAGCTAGAGTGCTGGTGTGGAGGTTCTCAGAAGACTGAGCGCTCCCTACGGAGGCTCCTGGGGCCTGCTTGGCTCATCACTACGGGCGGTCAGTACATAAATCACGAATGACACTGAACGGGACCGCAGAGTGCACATGTAAATCCTGCAGCAGGGTCTCGGGGGCTAAGAGATGCGCGTGCGGAATTCCAGCAGGGCACAAGTAGTACAATTCTTATTCTTTCTCTGCTCCAAATACCGGTTCACGTTTAAGTTCAGTGGTTTTTTTGTCCAAGATGTTAAGGACTATCCTGAATAGAAGACTTATTTTTGTTCATTCATCTTGAGAAAAATAGCAAGATCTAGATAGCAACTGGAAGCTGCCACTACCCTGATGTAAAAATAAACGAAAAATGTGTATTAAATATGAATATAAAATAATAGAAATGTAAATTCTATGTAACACAATAGAAAGTTTTTATGGTACAGAATAGAAGCTACTTGTTATACTTTTAAAACACTCATGTGAAAATTACATTTGTATACTTAATAAGTGAAATATCTTCTAATAAAGAAGAAAAGCTAAATTCAAATAAATAGAAATTATATTTTTAATTCTTGTTGCAACAATAATTTGAATTACAAAGATAATTGTAACTTTGAACTGACACAGGACATGTTTCTCACAAAAAGCAAGTGGTGTATTCTAATGGATGAGATGGGGTTTGATAAGATGTTTCGATAGCTTCACAAAGTTGGACAAATGCCATATGGTAAAATCAATGCATATCTCCATTCTGTAATCTTGTTATGTTTAAAAGTGGTTTTAAAAACCATTTGTCTTTTTAAAAGGCACATGTTCCTTTTAATGGCAAGCAGTTTTCGTTTGAGCACAATTTGTGACTTTAATCTGATTGCTAATAAGAGGAAAACATTATAAATATATATGGCAAATACGTAATTGATGAAGGAAATAGTAAATCAAACACAAATTCCCATCTATTTTGGCCCAAGAAAAGAAAAGATGCAGAAGTTATCAAGCTGCATGGAAAATGTTAGGAAGGCAGAGTACAGCTTTATCTCTAATTTACAGAAAGCTGTCCTGGATGCAACTTGGACTCAACCGAAAGAGCAAAGCAATTGGCGGATATTGGCCTAAAGCCCTGGAGCACGCACTCTGAAAACATTTTAACTGTAATTTAAAATATTCAAGATGGTTGAAATAGCCATCTACTCAAGACACAGTGTAGACTACTAGAAGAATGAGCCATTAATAACAATTAAGGATCAGAGACAAAATATAATAAAATTGTGTTTCATATAAAAAAAAATTGTTGAAGACCAGGAACTCTATTTTGATAGTTAGGTTTACTTTTTAAAGCAAATAGGAGCTATTCCCCAGCTCCTTGATAGATGGGTTTTCTTTCTGTTAACTATGCCTTTAGGAAATTTTGTCATTCCAAACTTTCTGGTATGCGCCCTGAAACACAGCTCTGCACATTCTCGGTTATTGTTTCCAGTATTCAACTTAACTGTGTTAAACCTATTAATGGGGTTAATAGAAATTTCCTAGACACAGTCTATACAGTTTTAACTGTAAGGGACATTAGAATAAAAGACCTTAAGAATGTTCTTTTCTAAAAATTCTTTACAGATATATATACATAATCTTTTATTTCTTTATATTCAACTTTTCTTTATTGCTATTATTTATTGCTCACTTTATTCTATCACTATATTGTTATTTTATTGCTTCTATCTCTGGACAGAAACTAGTAAAGTGGAGAGGTTGAATTTTGAAGTTCTGCCATGAACTGATCTGAACCTTGGCTGAGTTCTATCCCTCTCCCCCAACAGATTGCATCTCTGTGGATTATTCTAGACCCCCTCTTTTGCATCAGGTATCTAGGAAACGTCCCTGAATCAGGCTGATCGTACACCCAAATATAGCCCTTGTTGCCTTACACGACAATGAGAATGTCACAGCATTACTCTCTTTTTGCTTGCTTTTTGTTTCCAACGTAATACTTAAAATGTTATGTGGGAATTCAGGAATTGGAAAGTGTGTGGCAGGAGGAAAACAGTTCTCCACACAGAGGGCCCAAAGGTCTTTCTTGTGGCTACTGTGTAATCTGATATCCTTCATAGAAGCCAGAAAGCAGGCCAGTTATCTTATATATAGACACGCATAAACTAAAGTTTATTAAAATATTCTTCTGCCTTAATGACATCCAGGCTGTAGGCATTTCCTCATCTTCCTTTTGTAATTTGGAATGTGCTTTGGTCTCTTTTCCAAAGGTCAAGTAATTACATTTTAAAAGGAAAATTTTAAATTAATTTTAAAAGAAATGTCTTGGTTATCAATTCAAATTTATCACAGCCTTCTCAAAACTATAGCTATATAAATATAGTACATAATCATAAAATACAGATTTATGTAATCATTAATATTCAAAGTTGATACAACTGATAATAGATCTAGGTTATTACTGGTGAACTGTTAACCAGAAAATGAGACTACTTGCTAAGAACAAAACAAAATTAATAATATCATCTACTAAGTGTCTGTGAATTGTGTAGCATAATCCACATTTAATTGTATTTTGAAATAAAACAATGTGTTATCTGAAAATAAATATAATAGTTCATTAATATCCATATGAGTTTAATTCTAGGATTTTCCCTATATAGAAATCCAGAGCTGCTTAAGCACTTTATGTAAAATGGCACAGTGTGTATATATAACCCATGCACATGCGCCCTTGTACTTCATCTATGGATTACTTTTAATACTTAATATAATGTAAAGTCTATCTATATAATTGTTCCTTTGTATTATTTAGATAATAATAAAAGTCTCCATATGTTTAAATCTTGTACATAGCTTGAAACATTGGATGTAGAACCCAGAAATATGGAGAGTTTGCTGTGTGTTGAATTCTAGTTTGCATCCATTAGCAAATGGTCGTAATGTTGCAATCATAAAGTAAGGCACAGAAAGTTAATCTATGTGATTAGTTTAATTTTGTGATGCCACTTTTTCCTTGACTAAGTCTATATATTGAATAAAAATTTAATATGATTATTTTCTATTCATACAAGTCATTTGGATCACAGTTGTTAATTGCTTTGACAATAATCTTTATGATTCTCACAATGTTAAATTGTTTTTGGAAACAAGCTCATTGTAAGTATAAAAGAAATCAGTAGAACCACCAAAGCAAATCTGTCTGGATTTTGAAAGATTTATTGATTGTTTTATTAAGTCAATAAACACATACTGGTATCTACTATCTCCTCAATGACCATGTAAAGTACAAGAAATTCAATACAAATGAAGCAGAATCACCACTGCTTACGATCTAGCCCAATGTAGTAGCTTCTAAATGCACACGCGTAGAGCACATAATGATTATGTTCATTGTGGGGAGCTGGTACATACATACAACATGTTTTAATTCTTTTTAAATTTTCTTTTCACTCTCCTCCCTCCTGCCTTGCTCCTGGTTTATTGGGTATTATATTGTCTCTTTTATGATTATGTTCATTACTGGTTGGGAACCATTTTTCCCCTTTGTTTTACACTGTTCATCTTTCCTTCTTTTGCATACATTAGATTTGCACTTTACCCTTATTTATTGCATTTCTTTTTTCCTAAACTTGGATGTGAAAACCACTATGTTTTCACCAAATATGTAACTTCTGGATAAGAGTTCAAGTTTTGTGGCTGTCCATTTTATGCTTCAGTCTTCCTGAGTAGTATTCCTTCGTATTTATCAAACCCTAGTCCTCAGAATGCCCTTCTAACCACTGCCCTCCTTTAAAGCAGTCTTTTTACCAGATGCCTGCACAAGGTCTGTACAGACCTTTGTAGGGAAGCAGCCATCAGTACAGAGTGAAATGGTTCACTCAGTGACAGCTTGCAAAGTACTTTTGCAGCACAGAAAGAAACACATCAATTTTTGAGATAAACACGCAAACTGAGATAGTTTTGTCCTATGTTTAAAAGTGTTCTCCATACTCATTGTCATGATTCTTCCCTTCATTTACTAAAGAAATATTTACCTACTGTATGTAAGAGTGCAACAGTGAAAAAGATTCCACCCTGACAGTTTTATGTTTTCTTGTGAAAACAAACTTTGACCAGGGATCATGGAATTCTGAATGTTGAAGAGAGGAAAGGGTGAGTCATTGAGACTTCCGATAGATGGTCCACTTTGCTAGGCCTCTGGGCACAAATGAGAAATGAGCAGTGACTTCACGTAATGTGCCTATTTCTTGAGCCCCTTTAGAAGCTTACCCGCAAATCAAAGAAAACGATCACTGTGTTCCATGTTTTAGTTTTCTCTTAGGAAAAAGCACTATTTTATTAACAAGTAAGTATATGTGTTTTTGAGTACATTTATTAATGTGTTAAAGCACATTTCTCTTACTGATTGCCTCTTATAACAATAAGCACTTATAACAATGAAAAACTAAAGGAACCAAAAGGATGATGGACATGAGTTCGTTCAGCTCTTTCCATAAAGTTTCCTCCAAAGAATTGAACTGGTAAATTATGTGACATAACACCACAAGAAATTCCTAGATACTTTCTTGCTTCACAAAATATAAGTAGATACATAAATATATTCAGGTTCCCAAGATGCTACCTGCATAATGTATTGTTTGCTAAAAAGTTTTGAATTGCTTAAAATCTACTTTTTCTGTTTAGCCAGATCTCTGCCTATAGATTTGAATTAAATCTATATATTTTTAATCTTTTTTCCATATCACATTTCTTCTCTGTACTAGAATTGTTTTTTCTTGTGTGCTGAAGGATTACTTCATTTGAAGATCTGCTGTTAGGGAATGTTTATTGTTCTTTTAAAAGTATCCTAGGAGTCTTGGTCCAGTGCCTGTCCTTTAATCATTGTTTAATGTATTTTGTGTAGATTAATGGGATAATGGGTTTAAGTGAAGTGTCTATAAAGATCAATCATATTAACAGTTTTATAATAATATACCTCAGAAAACACGGCAGAATACTGAGCATAAGGTCCATAATTGTACAGATGTTGTAACCATGATTACAATTATTATTCTACAGAATATAGGGCCATGAAAAATCAAAGATTCTAAATTATTTCGGCTGGTTTTTAAGATTAATCTCTTAGAACTAATGGCTAATTGTCTGGCTTGAGAATTTCCTCCAACTAATTTAAATTATAAAAGGAAAAACTTCAGTAGAATAATTAAATGGTAAAGAAACAAAGGACATAGCCCATATATAACATGCTCTGAATTATCAAGATTCTTTTGCAAACAGCAGTTCAATTACAACAGATAGTGAGTCTGCTATATCAGAAAGAGAATATTCAGATGCCAAATATCTCAGTCCTAAGTAGCCATAGATAATACACACAGTCCAAAAGGCAAGATGCCGATGAATACAGATCTCTCATAGGAAGCATTTTGGTAACCAGCCTTGTTCTCTAGGAATTAGTTTTCCTGGAAGGAATGAAGACAAAAAAAAGTACTCCAGGCTAAAATGGACACTAAATGTGAGAAAAGGTCACTGGGCAGACATCAAAGAAGGTTTGCAGCTGTTCTCTCCTGGCTGTCCTGGGGTGTTCTTTGATGTATATATAACTGTTTGGCCTAAAATCAGAGCCCTGTGGAGCAAAAGTCACTCCCATTTCTCCCACCTATTTCTACCAGTCCCAGCTAGAGGTTGAGAACTGGGTAAACACTCAGATGTGTTTCCTATTTAAATGTTAAAGTTACAGAAACATCCTCAGTTTAGAGAAGTATGATAAATGATAAATGAGTGTACAATGACTTTCGATAATGATAGATGATAAATGAGTGTTAAATGATTTTTATTAAACAACTTTTTTATTAAACAACTTTTTGCATTTAAAGTCTGCAACTCAATGGTTTTGAGCACAGGCACCAATCTGTAAAACCACCATCCCTGACAATTTTTGGAATGTTTTTCAGCACCACACAAAGAAACCACACCCTTTAGCCCATTGTTTCTCTCTTCCCTGTTTCCCCAACCTTCAACTCTAACCTACTGTATGTCTCTACAGATTTGCCAGTTCTGAGCATTTCATATAAGAGAAATAATATAATATAATATAATATAATATAATATAATATAATATAATATAATATACTTCTTCTGTAACTGGCCTCGTGGGGTAATGTTAGGGTTTTTCCCCTCTAAATGTCTTTCCATGTCCTCTATATTAGTATAATACTTCATAAGTGAGAACCTCAGATTTTCAGTGGTAAATCTTTCAAGTTGCATGTGCACTATCTTGTTACCATGAAAAACAATCTAAACTTTCTTTGTGTATCTGTAGATGTTTCCTAGAAATTACGAGGTAATGTTGAAAAAGTAAATTAAATATGTTAGACACCATTGAAACCAAGAATTCTGATGTCATACTTTCTTTTGCTTAACTTTTTTGAAGTCTATAAATTATTTCATTTAGATTTATGTCTTTTGGTTATGGTCCCTGAATATAAGAGATTTAATTGTGAGAGTAAAAAAGTGCCTACATGTGTTCAGAGATTTAAAAATAAATTAAAATCCCCTATCCTCACACATCCATTGAGTACAGGTTTCCTAAATCTTTCCCTATGGCAACAGTGCTGGCTGTTTTACTCGGGCCAAAATTACAAGAATCTGGAATCCACTGTCATATTTTCATAGCCAAAATAGAATTTAAGGTAATTATTGAATAACCAATTTAAGAAATTCCTATTCCACAGTTGCCTACAGTATTTGACTAGTAGGTATTCTGTGTGAAACATCCCAATTAACCGCAGCACTTCACATTTCTGACTGGGGAGACTCGCCGGTTAAACAGCGTTGCTCTCTCCTCTGTGCCATCCAAATGTCTCCACAGCACGGGAAATGCTCTCTGAAGAATGACTCTTCTAGGTAGTTTAGAATAAATGCGAGGCAATCTAAAAAAAATGAAGAGCAGTCTTTTTTTATTTCTATTCAAGATTTAGTATCAAGAATCTAACCTGTTTCGTCAGTTGGGAAATTCCTGTTCATCTCTAACACAGAAGGAATGTGGAACACAGGAATTTCTTCTCAGTGGGTGTGACGGAGGCCTCCCATATAGATAATATAGGAGGAATCTTACCTACACAACCAAGTATGTAATTTATTCTGAAATTCACCGTGTCTATACTTATACAATGTGAGAAAATCTGCTATTTAGAGTGGTAATTCACTAACCAGCAACAGAAGACAAAGGGAATATTGGCTTTCTTGTTGAAGACTCTGTGATAAAGAAAACATTTTAAATGAGTTATTTTTCATCTTTATTCATTTCAGTAGTATTTCATCTCTAGATTTGTAAATTATGAATCTCCATTAGATGGAATGTATTTTCCAGACAAACTTGTGCTGGATTTTATCTTGTTTTGTTTTCTTCTGTGAGAAAGAAAGAAACTGTGAGGTTAAATATTTGAAAGTTTTTTAAATGCTTTGAGGCTCTCCATTCTCCTTCAAAGTCTTATTTTGAGAAACTATTTTAGGAATATGGAAAATGATACAATTATGCTAATTACAAAATGGAAGGCAAAAAAGAGGTTGGATTAATGTGCTGTGTGCAAAGCACCTGACCTATTTTATGTAAGAAGTAACATTCCCTCAGTACGTGTCACACTGTGCCAAAGCACCTGTAGGGTCCCTGTAGTAGAGGGAATTTAGGGATCCAGGGCACAGCTCACTGCTGTGATCTCCTCCATGTGTAACGCCTGTTGCTTCCCTCCTGGCTCAGAGCTGGCCCTGGAGATAGTCTTATTTTGGCAGGATAATGGAATTCTGGCTTACGAGCTCAGCCTCTCAAGCAAGGTAGTTCACTTAGTACTGGGCGCCTATGCCCCTGACATTCTCTTCCCCTAGCCACATAATCTGTGCCTGCAGGGATGGAGGAGGAGAGCACTGGGGACAAGTTCCAGGAAAAGTTTAGAGAATCTTAAGGAGCAGAGAGACAAAGCTGCACCATGACTCAGGAGTGAAATTCTCCTCACTGAGCACTGGACACAAGACACTAAGTTTAAAGCCTTAGCAAGCTGCACATCTTCCCCCAGATTAATTTATTTCAAAGTTCTAGGATTTGAAATAGCCTAGAGTGGGACACAAGTCCTATAAAAACAGATGAAAATCTCTGTCCACTACACACTTCCAACAAGGAGAAAAGTGAACAAATGTGTATGCTACTCTATCACAGTCCCACAGCCATTCCAAGGCTTTCACGCTGTTATGTGTGAGTTTCTCTGCATATAACATGAGCAGATGTTCTTATACAGATCCTTATTTGCCTATATTTAAATTATGTTTTATAGTAATTATTAAAGCTTAGTTTTCTCATTTTGTTCGATGGCAACACTTTTTGTTTCAATCATATTTTATTTAAAATAGCCAGAAAGTAAAATAAAATGTACTCAAATGTAAGGAAACTGAGGTGTAATGTTTGAGTGGGAAAGGAAGCATCACTCTACCCCCAGTCACTTAGGGAACATTTGGTGAGAAGTTAAAGAGCCTGGCATTTCCGAGGGTTGGGAAACCTGTTAACAAAACCTGTTTGAATCTTTACTCTCAATTGTCTCCATTTTCGCACCTCTGAAAGTGCAGGACATCGTGCTCACTCCAGTGTAGCACAGTGCTAACTCTGTTCCTCCTAGGTTGGCCATAGAGACGGGCCGTGGACGCCTGGGAAACTCATTCAGCCGACCTTGATTGAACAAAAATTTATTGAGTGCCTCTTATGTGCTCAGCATTTTACAACTAAACTGCTTGCCATTTCAAACCAACTACTTGCCATTCCTCACACATGCCATCCCTTTAATCTTCCTCCTTCCAATTGCAGCAACCTCTCCTGCCAGATTGTTCTCCTCTGTAACTTAACCACATAGATCTCTGGTCAAAATCTCCCATTCTACAAGGTACTGCTCAAACGCTTCTTCACTGTGGAGCTACTGTTCCTTTCACCGGGAGGTAATTTCACCCCTTGCAAGCCACATAGGATGGTATGCAATTTGTGGAGCTCAGGACAAAAAGAAAATGGAATGTGTCTGTTCTAAATTTAATAAGAATTTCGAGACAGCAACAACAGAGCATTGAACAAAATAGAAACTCTTCTAAGTGTCGGATCCTGTGAGACTGCATAGGTTAGAGATCCTTAGAACCATCCCCATGTCCTCAGTGCAATGATTACTATTAATTTTGTTAATACATGAGTTATTATTATACACAGACCAGTTCTCCTTTTCTTACCCTGTAGACTCCTTAAGAACAGTGCTTATGTATATTCCCACAGTAACTAACAGAGTCTTAATAATTATCATATATTCCTAAATTCATACCAGGAAAATATATAGTCCATGGACTGACATTACTTTGTAGCTTGTTAGAAATGCAGAATCTAGGACTCCATTCCAGACCAGCTGAGTTAAATCCATGTTTTACATGATTTCTATATGATAGCTGTGCAAGTTTAAGTTGGAGGAGCCCTGTAAAATACCTGAAGGAATAGCTCTCTAGAACAGAAAGTAGAGGTGGTGGTAATGACTGTGCTCTAAAATGTCACTCTTTCAGCACACTGATATGTCTTTCCCTTTCTTTGATAACTTCTTTCACAGAAACCAGGTTAAGTTTAAAACACTCTCAAAGGTCGAATATTATTATTATTTTTACTTGGGAATATTATCCTAAATGAAATCTTAGACAACTGAGATTGCACTTTTGCCAAGGGCAAAACTTTAATTCATGTGCTTGAATAAAAGATTGTGCCTTCCTGCAATGTATTTCAGGGCTGTCACATTCTCTACATGTAGAGCTCCCTAACAGCTTTTTGGAGATAAAGATCTAAAAGAATACTAAAATAACATTGAAGCTGACCAAAACAAACTTTTATTTTCCTGGTTCTAACAAAAAAAGATGAAATTGAAGGCGAGCTGAGGGTCAGTCTATGACTGCAGTTGTCCAGGGAATACACAGATGTTCGTTTTTATTTGCTTAAGATTATGAACTGTTGGATCACTGCTGAAGTGGTAAATGATTTATGAAATGAGACACATTCCTGCTTAATGCACAAAGCCTATCAACTGTGCTAGCATTTAGAGAGATATGGTACTATTTTTAGAGGAATACTTACACAAGAACTACATTATTATTATATGAAATATCATGCACTATAAACTCACATTTTTCTCACAATGGAGTTCTTAGGAAGTTGTACCCAGTAGAAAAATCATGAAGGATTATATTTCTTTACAACCTATATCTATGCTTTCAAAATGAAGTAGATTAAGAGAAAATATGCATAACTTTATCTTTAGCACTTGGCTACTCAGGGGCTCTTACATGTATGTAATCCAAAGGTTATGCTGCCGTCTGCATCCAATATTCTCTCCCATTAAGATTTCTGAGCAAAGTAGGTGTGTATTTTCTCCACATCTCAGCTCTGCACTTAACCAGTTTTTTTTCCCTGTTCATGTTCTCCTCTTGGACATAATGTTATCTTTCTATAGTGTCTGCATCTCTAGGCATAACCTCAATAATTTCTTTCACTAAAGCCACTAAATGGTGACTGTGTATGTGACAAACATTAAGTGTGAGTTTCGGATAGTAGAGGAGTTCTAAACCATGGGAGATCAGGGACATTTTGAAATATGTCATAAAAAATTCTTATTTCTTAAACATTTGCGATCATGTCTATCATAGAATCTTGACACTTTGCTTTCAATGTAAAAATTCAGTTTTTCCAGGCTACAGACCTCCTCTTTTGCCTTTGATTTCTTCTGACATCTCCTCTTTCTGACTCTCCTCAACTATTTTTCTTCACCATGTGTGAGATTGCTATTTGCAACTGTGCTCTGCATACAAAGTTATCATTTTTTCTTGTTTAATTCTAGGTGACTACAGAGCCATTAAAGGGTATTCCCTAAAACATATCTTTTGCCAGATGCACAAAATGTCAAATAAACAAAGACAGAAAATATAAAAGAGAAACACTCTTAAATACACACAGATAACAGGACGGAGACCTGAAGCAGAAGTGTAAATACACACATACACTCAACAAATGAATAGCGACGTAAATCCAGAATACAAAAAGATGCTTTTTGTTAACAGTGTTTTCTTTAAATCCAGCCACTCTTTTTTTGAGACAGGGTTTCACTATGCAGCTTAGGCTGGCCTTAATCTCTCTTTGTAATCCATGCTGGCCTCGAACTCGCAGTGATCCTACTGCCTCAGCCTCTTGAGTACTGTGGTTAGAGACATGCATCACCATACCTAGCTAAAATTCTTCCTCTTGAATGATGACTTATGAAGCATTTATTTAAAAGGCCCTGATATTGTAAGTACATCAAATGTAGTGGTTATTAAAACAACAATCATCTAAAGACAACTTTTTAAGCCTACTTTGCTTGAACTAAAAAAAAAAAAGACAGAAAAAAAGGAAAGAAAACAAGAACCATAGAGTGCACTTGCGTGCGTGCACACACACACACAGTCATGGAAGTAATCTATGCAATTCAGATGAAATCTGGTTATTAGTTCTGACCACGCATCCCATGATAAGCAGGGTAGAATTTCTATACCTGAGGTCCTCTTGATGACTTTGTATTGTTGCATTTGAAAACCATCATCACTGTGTGAATAGAAAAAGCATCCTGTGAGCAAGAGAAGATCATCAAAAGTGTGTGGAAGAAGAGCAAAGCTAATTGGTTTCTTGCCTTGGTTTTATCTCCAGGCTGCATAGTCTTAAAAAAATCAAATTAATCTATGTACCCATGTACCTTTCCAGCCCTTAAAAATTTGAGACAGCTACTCATTCGTGATGATACCATTATTGTATGAAAACATAATGACAGTATCTTACACTTAGCATCATGGATAGTTTGTAATACTAAACACATTGCTTATGAAGAAAGCCTGAGTCAGTAGTCAGTGTGGACAACCTTCCTTGCAAACGGTAGGTAAATCCAGGAAGATAGTGCAAGTTCTCAGTGCAATGGATGTATCTGGATGCATACAAGACCAGCATGCACGCTGACTTCATCCGCCTGGATCTTTTACCGCAGCAGGTCTTCTGTGCCAGGTGAGAGAGATTTAGCTTTATGCATTGTGTCTCGACTATTTTCTACTTTGGATTTTAAAGTTGAAAGTGCATACAAACAAAGAGATAATTGACTGTTCAGTGATCACAACAGAGCTAAAAGGATATAACCCACTTTATTTTCATAGAAAACTAATTCAGATATAGCTACATGTAATACGTAAATTGATTTGAATGAAGGTTAGCTGTGTGTGACTACTTGCTAAGGATTTAATGAAAAAGCTTAGTTTCTGGTCTTGGAGTACTTTGCTGTCCCTCTTTCTTGAGCTAATTTTTCATACATCACAAGCTGTTTTTATGAACCTCATCTTCCAGCCACTCATTACATTGCCTTATTTTCAACTTCTCCTATAAATCAATGAGTTCACTTGTTATAACTAGTTATTTTTTTCCATCATAGTTGTTGAATATTATCAACTGCAATTTATCAAATATGCGCTACTTATGCTCATCCATTCGAAGTGCTTTATGTGGAATAACTCATTTACACTTTGTGGCATAATGAGAAAGAAAAGAAATGTTATTCATTTCTCATCTTTTGGATGAGAAGATTAAGGAACACAGGCTGGTTCAGGGATGTGACTGTGATGAGATACCGATACTGGTGATGTCAGAAATAGAACCCAAGAATATCAGTTCTAGAGCTTGTATTGTTAACCATTACCCTATACTGTCTTTTGTTACTTGATTGCTTTTCTACTTCCTTCTGTTCAGCTGTTACTATTCTCATTGTTTGTTCTCACTGCTGCATATGAATGTAATTTTTCTGTTTTTTTTTTTTCACATTCTGTAGATGCAGCCAGTTTACTTTCTATATGAGATGAGTTCCCTGCAGTAAACTACTCAGGCCCACCTCTGTCCTGGCTTCTTCTCTCTTGCTCCTTTTTGTGCTATTTCTCTTTTCCTCCTCCAATTATTCTACTTTAACACAAACTGACTTTGTATTCTATTAACTTTTTCATTCAGTTCCTACCCTCCATGTTGGATAAAAGATTCCCTTACAATCTTAAAAGTGTAATTCAGTCTCTGATTCATTTTATTCATGGTATGAACAAGAATTTTATTTTGAAAATATCCATTATTTGAGGTTTTTGTTGTTGATTTTTTTTTGCAATATTCCCAGATACACCAGTTAACTGTAATTTTTTCTTTTACTTAAAAGTCCTCCACACCTTAAAAATCCACAGGTCAAAAATGCTTGCTCTTTACCAATAGCAACAATATCACTTCAGAGCTAACCTACTTAAGATCTGACTTGCAACTTGGAGCAAATAGTGATTTCAGTGTCATTTGGTTAAGTTTACAAATAGGCTACAATTTTCTTACTTTCAAGATGGCTACTTCTGGCACAGCCACATGCATGGTTCTTGTTCTTGTTTATAGGCAAGTACATTTATTTAATTTAGATGTCAGCCAAAACTTCCTCTTTCAAACCTTAGTGAAATTCAAACTTTCTCTCCTGCTATAGAGAATCAAATGTTTCTCTCAAAGTTTGTATGGATTTCAACAGGTGATTTTGGCTTTCAGCTGTTCTCTTATCTATGCTTAGGAATCTGCTAATGGTTGAATTTCACACACTGATGAAGAACTCTGTATATATTTTGTATACTAAAATACACAGAGTATCTTAAAGGCTGGGTATTATAGGCTATGGAGATCGGAGGCAGAGTAACACTCGCAAACTAAAATTTCCCATTGGAATTACGCCTTTTCAAAGCCTCACGGCCACTTTCATTGATCGTTTTATTCTCCTGCCCGGCTGCCCAGTAATCTTTTTCTCCTTATTCTCTTACATAACACTAAGACATCTGTTTGTGTCTAGTGCAAAGCAGTGCTAAAGTGCCTTCAACTGCATGGCTCCTATGGAACTGTACTTCCAGAATCTCACTTCCTACCTCCCAGAGGCTTTCAAAGGTATTCTCCCAAACAAACACTTTCCCCTAATTCAGAATCCTAGAACCAGATACGTAGGTATTTAAAGTCTCACAAGCTGCTCTATACAAATTATGGCTCAGGTTCTTACTGCTTGAAGGAAGCCCAGGATTCTTACGCCCTCCTGAGTATTTGATAGAATGCTGGCGATTATATAATGGTCTCCCTCCGCACATCATTTGGTGTGAGGGGACCCAGGCCCTCCTCTTTCTCTTGATTATTACAAAGGAGAGAATCACTTTTTTATTCTGAAACATTTAAAGTCCTTTAATCTTTGAGCTTGTCCCTGTTAGAGTTGGTCCAATATTTTAGACTGCAAATTTGAGGATAATTACTACTTTTAGTACACTTGTGTCTCTTGAGGTTCCAAATACTGAATGTTCTTCTAGACAGTGTGGGTGAAGAATTCAATCCTTATAACTTGTATTTAATATTTGTGTTAAATCAAGGCAGTGATATCATACTGTAGTGCTTGAATCTACTCTACTCTCTTATATGAATGTTACTGACTTTGTTCTAAAGTGATGTACAAATTTAACAGAGTAAGTTTTAGTATTGATCTACTGGCTTTTTGTCAACTTTTTTACTTCATAAGAATTTATTTAACCAGGGAAAATGTAGGTTAAATGATTCTTATTTGAATTAGTACATGTAGCAACACACTTGGGCTATTTCCTCTGAGTATGCTCATTCCTTTGTTGGATATAGTGATCTGGGAAAATTAATTTAAATGTAACATACCAAGGATATTATTATAATGTTACAGAGTTTAAAAAATGCTTTCTCAATTATACTTGTGCCTATATTTTGAAGGAAAAAAAAACTACTAGAAGTGTAAAATGCTATTTTTGTTGCCACTTACTAAGCTAATAGTCTTTCATTATCATTCAATTTTAAATATAGTTATTAAGAGAGAATAGTTAATTATTTCACATTATGACAAATTTGGGCATAAGACAAAGTAGTCAAAGAAGATTAAAACATTCTGTTTAACTGAATATGTTCCGAAGTTTAAATAACTGTCTTCTACCAAAAAATTCTATACAATGATTCCTTGCACAGTTTTCACTGTTCCATGACCAAATCAATGACTTCAATATTATTTTTTATAATTTGTATTTTATATATGGCTTTCATTCTTCCTACTCAACAATCATGTATATAGTCATAAAAATTATGATTAGGAGATAGTTCAGCTACTCAAATATGAAAATTAAAATGAAAACCACAATAAAGCATAACTTTTTAAGGGTTTGAACTGGAAAGGGAGACTTTATTGAAATACTTTTATTAGAACTGAGAAAATTCACCGAAAAAGATAGTGATGCTGTGATAGCTGTCTTGAATTATCTTACATCACTGATCCAATTATCTGTTTTTGAGTGAAAACCAGCTCAAAACATTATGCCTTAAACCAGATGTGGTGGTGCACATTGGTAATTCTAATCCCAGGACTCAGGAGGCTGAGGCAGGAAGTTCACCAAGTCCAGCCTCTGCTACACAGTGAGTTCAAAGGTTGCCTGAACTATATAGCAAGACCTTGACTCAAAAAGTCAAAAAATTTACCAATTATTATTCTTCAATTTCTGCTCTCTGGGCAGGATTCTCGGTAGCAACTTATCTCTGCTCTACATAGTATTATCTGTGGGAAAGAGTTGTGAATACTGACTGATTTTACTCACAGATCTGGAACCTCAAGCAGAGTAGACTCTCCCAGAGGTAGATTCCATTTTCTTGATTGGAGATGGAACATGCATGGCAAGGACTGTGCTCAATCGCCAGCAGCCATTTCTGCAGCCAACTCCCGCCATCACCACGTGGCCGGCCCTTAAAGAAAAGGCAGTGGTTGTCTCCACAGGACCTCAGATATGAAACTTCAGGTGTCAAAACTCAGTTTTTTAGACATGCTTATTTTTTTAGTTGACGCTCCTATTTAAAATGCTGAGATACCAAATAAAATTTAAATGACAATGAAACTGTTAAGTTGATCAGAAACTACTAGTAAAAATTGGATTTTCAAATATCTCCAGTTCTAGTTGATTCACTTGTGTTCGTGATCCACTCCAGCCACTCAGTATTTCTGTAAGGAGGACATACAAACATTAGAAGCAATGCGTGATGTGCTAATAGCCAAAATTATATGTCAATTATCACATTTTCATTAGGCAATTAACATTTTGTTAATCATCCACTCTCCAATTTGATATGACTTTCTAAAGTAAGTAGCTTACCTTCTATCTGAAAAATTACTGTTTACCTTTGGTGAATACATAATCAGTTTCTCAAATTTGAATTTGATTTAGAACTGTCTCGTGGTAATCAAGTCATCCCAAGTGGGATGTTTAAAATAGTGTACCTGTGTGGGAGCAGACTCTTCAAGTTTCATTGTTGTAGGTTGTGTGTCCCATCTACGCAAATGGAAGGTATATGGGTGTGCAGTCATGAAGAAGGTATTTTCCAATGAAGTTCATTTTGGTAGAGTGTTTTTTATGAGAATATGTTCCGACAGAAACTGTAAGGAAATCAAAATGATATTTGTTGTCTATATTAAATCATATGAGCTGCATTTGTTAAATAACTGCCTAGTAGTGCTTCTTTGTGTAATTATGAACGATACTGAATGAAGTAAGATGTACGTAGGTGCCTATTAATTTGATTTCACATCTTCATTCATCTAATTATTAGTAGGTTATTCAGCTATTGCTGTGCTAATACTACCTAACAAACCATACCCAAACTCAATTACAGAAAATATTTAATAGTTTAGTCCATGGTCTATAGATCAACTCTGCTTGGCAACTCTGCTTCAAACTGTGGTTAGATGGGCTTGATTTTTTACTGTAGGTCAAATTTAGATTCCACCCTCCATAGACAAATACTAGTGTGAATGTGTTCTCCTAGTGGTAAATATCAGAACTGCAAAGACATGCTAAACTGTATAACATATCAAAATGTTCTGACTATGTAATAGTTATTTATTTTCTATTGCCAAAGTCACACAACCAAATCCAACTGAGCTGTAGATTGTACTGCATCCAGAGAAGAAAGCAGAGAGGCAAGTGATTGTTTGCTAGGTAATACTTCATCTATCACAGCAGCTCTCCATATTTATGTAATGGCCTGTTCTCTTTGAGTTCTAGTGCCACTGTCATTCGTAAAATAAGGATAATAATATAATATCTGCACAACTATGTGAAGGTCATCATGCTTTTGAAGCAAAACTGAGGGAATAAAAGTAATATGGTTATTCAATCCAATAAGGATCAGTGGGGTAATGTGAAATCGAAGTAGCTTCTTGATTATTCTGAGTTGTTGCATTCCAACTATTAATTTGTATTTATCTCCACTAATATTAAAATTGACCTCAGGCTGCTACTGAAAGTTCACATAAAATATTAATAACCATTAATATACTTATAAAGTCATGTTACAGCTATGGCATTGATGCAGAAATAGATCAGTAAATTAACCAACAAACTTACATTAATTGTGAAATTTTTAAGTTGCTATCATAACAGAAAACTAATAATAAATATAAGAGGATTTCCTGCTAGCAGTTTCACAGTGTTGATTGGGTATATAAAAATAAGAACATTTAAAGCACAAAGTAATGATTAAAAAAATTAGGTTGTATAATTAATTAGAGAAGAATTTCAATATTATATTAATAATCATGAAAAACCTCATAGGCAAAAATATTTATGTGACCTAATTGAAGAACTGGGCTTGCAAAAAGAAAATAGTTATGAGCCAATAGCCAAAAGAACTTGCTACCATTAGTAGCATTACTGCCAGATTCATTCATTGACATTGCTCCAAGTACCATGAAGGAAATTTTCATTATTGTTTCATCATCTAGCAAAGTAAGTGATTGTTCCTAATAAGGCAGAGAATTCAAATTTAATCATTTCAAAAAGTTTTGTGTAAGTAGAGTGCTCAAATTGTATCCTTGTTCTGTGGTCTGTACTCAAAGGATGGAGAATGCAACATTCTCCAACAGACTTGGATGCGAGAGAGAATGTGAGGTGTAGAAGTTACAAATTATAACATGAAATAAAATGAAAACCTCATATTATGCAGATTTTGGACTACACTAAAGATTTTGAGATTTTCATGTAAATAAGAGGGACATAAATAAATCTGACCTGAATTTTGATGAAAACAGAGGTGTTTAAAACAAGCCTATGGTGATACAGTCACATAAGACCATATTAAAGATATTAGATATTAGGTGACAGATGATACAATACTGCAGTGAATCTATCAATAATTCTATCACTTTATCAGTGATACAGTGTATCAGTGAAAGATTCTCAATAAGACATAAGGGAAGTGAAAGAGGGACATTACGAATGCAGAATTTGTAGGCTCAAAAGAAACTGTATTCTAATATTTTTATTTTCTTATTCAGCTGTGTAGCATACAAGAAGAAAAATTTTTCTTGTGATGATTACATAACATACACACTTATTGATGTATTTATGCAAATACAGAGAGTAATTGTAAGATATGCTGAATGTTTAAATGCTTACAACATTATTACAGTAAAGCATTGATTGCCAAGAACAAATGGGATAAGTGTCATTGAAGCAATGAGGAGTATTTTGAATATTTTAATGAGTACTAATGACAATGTGTCTTTTCCTACAATAAATTTTAAAATTTAAACATTCACCATTTGATGAATCATTTACTGTAACTTCTATCAAATAAAATATTACTGCGTGTTCTCATCCACCTTACTCACTGCATCTTGCACCATTAGGCTCCTGTCCATTCCCCGAAGTTAGAATGGCCGTGCAAGGCAAACATTTTGAACTGTTTCAGGCATAGAGGCAGCAAGACAGCACAATAAAGACAACCCAAAAAAGTGGATTTTCAGAACTGCTTCAGAAAGGGGCAAGAACAACTGACAAGTGTGTGTGAAGCAAGGGGACTACTTTGAGAGACATAAATGAAAGTGTCTTTTAATGCAATATTTTCCTTTAAATTTAAACATTCACTGTATGTTTGGATCATCCTTGTACCCTTGTAGAGTTGGGCTAATAAATTTGCTACCTTCTCTCTGTTAAGACATTCCACTGACTCACATACATTACTGTTGAAAGACAGAAGCAGATGTTAATGGGGGTGATGCGTAATGATCTATGACCATACACACAAAGAACACAGACATCATAGTCATCTGTTAACCACATCTATAAAACTTGCCAGTGCAATAGCATTCACGACCTTCAGATCTTAAGCAAGCACCAGCCTCTTCCTAGTGAGTTGAAAGGACTCAGCTGGAAGAATAAAAATAGAGAGTAAACATTTGAACAAGTGTGACATCCCCTTGCACGGGGCACCAGTGATATACACGCATAGCTTTCCTTCCTCCCCCCCTGTCTGCCTGCAGTTAGGGTGAAGCTAGTTTTCAAGATACGGAGCAGCTGGGGTTCACAGAAGGGCATTGCCACAGTTGGATGCCAGTCTTTAATAATGCAACCCTGCCTGTATATACAGACATCAAGGTCAGTGCAAATATGTGAAAAGTATCACAAGTTTCTGTGAACAATATTTAACAATTCAATGAGAAAAGAAGATATTCATTTTCTAATCAAATAGACCCTAATGACAGCTGAGTGTACATGATCTTGTAGATAAGAGCAACAGAGGTTCCATAAGGACAGTGTGTATAGAAGTTAAACAGTAAGGCTGCAAAATGTAGGTTATGTTAATTATCATTACTAAAATGAAAGTTTCATTTTGACACTGTGCATCACCAAAATGGAATCAGTTCCAAATTCTTAGGCATCCTGCCATGTTATGATTAATTTTATAGTCCATGCAGGGATGTTTAGGTTGAGAAGAGAACTGTAGATATCTTGTACAATCCATCAAAGTAGTAGGAATAAACTGTCACTCCCAACCTGAGCCGTGAACATGTTTATTTATGAGTCACTCTGCTGAAATTGAAAAAAAAAAAGAAAATCAAGGCAGCAATACAAAAAGAAGCATCTGAAATGCTCTCTGTTAAGTAACAGCTAATGGAAAACATGCAACAAAGAATGCCTGGCTTATTTCCAGTTTCAAAACAGTTGAGGATATTAGTTCAAATAGTTTAGGTTTCTTGCATGACCCACCTTAAAATTCTTAAAATGAAATGTAATTGTCCTCAGCATCTGGCTAGTTATGTTTGAAAGATGGATGAATTTTGTTTTAGACTTTAGACCTCATTAATAAAAACTAAAAATAAATGGACTATTAGCTTTTTAATTAATTATTTATTCTGATGTTGGGGATCGAACCTAAGGCCTTATGCATGTAAGGCAAGGTCTCTGTCACTGAGCCACATACCCAGCCCCAGATGCAAATGAATAAATGGATCTACTAATTGATCATCTTTGTGGACTAGTACTGCATGAGATTATGTACATTTGTGATTATGTAGTATATAGTTGTTTATTTTGCTCATTTTTTCTATGTTATGAAATACATTTGCATGCTTCATGAATACAAGGTCTTCACTTTGTTTTACTTGGTTTTGTCTTCATTTCTTGTCACAATGGCCAAAGGCAGGTTAGGACTCAATAAATATTTCTTAAAAAAATGTATGAATGTATGGAAAAGATATGAGGCAAATAGTTCATAAAGAAATTGTCACTAAACCTCAGTTAATCTAACTATGAATATAAATAAAAGTACATATATTTATATAAACTGAAAATTTACCTAAAAACCACTTATTAAAAGCAACAAGGAGAAGTTTCTGTAAACTGCATGGCCAAGATACACAGAAACAGAAATCTTAAATGGTGACTCAAATATGCATGTTATGTGAAAAAGGAAAATGACATAAGCTTTCAATATTGAGTCAAATAACATCAGATCAAAGGAATACAGAACTTTTGAATGCTACAATATTAAATTTAAAACCCACAAGATACTACCAGAAATACTTTTTTATAGGACAAACAATTTCTTAGTTACAAATTTAGCCTAAGATGTTGAAGCAAAGTACAAGATGAAAATAACCAAAGAATTCAGAAGCAAAAAGGGAGAAAATAAAGTATAACTCATAATCCAATACTTGGCTAAAAGATGACAACTAGAAGCTAACAAAAAGAACAAACCTTGGAAATATTTTCAGAGGAAAGTTATTTAACAAAAATAATTACAAGCCACTAACAACAATGGCAAGTACAATAAAAATCTTGAGAAAAATATTCTATTCATGATGGAAATAATTCAAAACTTTGAGTGAAAAGTTCTTATATTTCCTATTTGTTTCAAACAGATATTTATGTGATTGCCCTGAGAGTTTGAAAAGCTAGAAGCTGATCAATGACCAATAACTATAAAACAGAAAAGTGATCAAGAAACCACCCTAAAGACCCCAGATCCTTATGAATTATCTGTTATTTTCACTCATTCATCAAGTAAAAACTCTATTCCACTGAAACATATCTCAGAGAAGAAAAAACTCTAAAATTGCCCACAAAATTTTATAACAGTAAATTAAAAAGCCTAATATTTTCTTTGGATTTTTAAGAGTTGTTGTGTATCTTTGGACTAGCACACTCTTCTTGGAGACATTGAATCTGTCACTCAGGTTTCAACTCAAACAGTAAATCCTAGATGTTTGGTACCCCTCTTCTAACATGAGGAAGTAGACCCTCTCCACCTGTGGCCCCTCTCCCAAGGTGAGAAGCAAGTCCACCTAGAATGCTGGACTCCCCACACCCTGACACAAGGGTGAGACAGTCCTTCAGCTCTATTAGCTCCATGCTAGCTCCACACTGTGCTTCCCCTTGGCAGGGGTTAGCTGATGTGAGAACTATTCAAATGACCTGATCCTGGATGAGAACAATGCTCTGAGAGGAAAGGGATGAATGAGACCCCATGCCTGTCAACATTAAGTCCAATAGTCTACTTGAACCACCATTCCGCAGCCTACATCCAACAGAGACAAGAAGGCTGATCATTCTCATCTACTAAAAGGAGCAAAGACACATCTTGGTTTGGATGGTGTTATGGTATATGTCAAATGTCTCCACACACACACACCAAGTCTCAGGCAATCATGGATGTGTCTGAATCTAGCCTTTGTCATTGGTTCATTGTCCAGCGCTTGGATTGATGGTGTGAGTGCTACACCTGCCCAGGGGAGGAGACAGCATACTATGTTATGGTGGGAAGTTGTGTCTTCTCTCTGTTTCACTCTTCCTTCTTGCTATTTGTGGACCCATGAATGGCGGCCTTGCCATGCCACCCTTCAGCTTGAAGCCAACTGAGTATGGAATGAAGCCTCTAAAACTGTAAGAAATAAACCTTCCCTTCCCTAATTTTGGGCATCAGGTATTTTGTCTCAACAACAAAAGAAATGTAACCAAGACAGATGGAAACCACAGCTTGGGATGAACAAATAGAGAGACTTCTGGTGCAGGATGGGCACATCAGAAACCCATGGGCCCTAAAGCTAGATAGAGAAAAACCATGCCTGACTAGATCCTGGGAAAAAAAGCTCATTCAATAACACAGGATTGCTCTTTTCTTCCTCAGTTCTTTCTTTCTTTTTAGGGGAGAGAGGAGTAGGAGCTTTACCCCCTTTTTTCTTCCTCTTTTAGTTTCTTTTCCCTCTTTTTATCTTTTCATGCATTTCCTGTATTTTTATCTCTGACTCTTTTCTTCTTTTTTTCATTTATTCTTTTCTGTTACTGCTCATTAACACTTAATTTCCTTTTATTATTCAATAGGAACCCCATCTCACTTTTCTCTCCTCCTTCTCATGCCCTGTTGATTAATTTCACAAGTTGGTTATTTTAATTTTCTAGTTCCCCTCCACCTCTACTTTTATTGGTATGAATCTCTAGATAGTTTGTAATTTCATGCTTCTTCTATTGAATACTGTTCTGTGGTTAGTGGAGGTAAAGTTGTTCCATGTGGTAGATGCCATAGGTCAATGGTAGGTCAGTATACTTTTGAAGTCCAGGGTTCATATTATAATTATAGTCCTCTATTTTATGATTAAAAGTAGTACATTATTGGTACTTATACTCAGTATCTGATGCTATAATTGATGCTGTCTTAATTACTGCAGCAAAAGTGGCATAGCTATTGCTATTAACTGGTGTTCTTAGAATGGGACTCCCTGGATTGCCTTGAGGGCATTGACAGTACTGTGGCACATCCTGGAGAACTGCCTGGGTGGCCAAAGATGCTGCAAACTCCCGTTCCAAGGAAACAGTGGCACATGAACCCTGAACAAAGGCAAAGTCCAGAGGACATCACTGAAAAGTCGTCATTAATAAGAGGTCACCGTACTAGAAACAAGGCTTTCACTACAACCAGTCTGTAAGCCTCAATATACACAGGCACATGCACACACCCGCACACACATGCGCACGCACACACACACACAAGTAAAATACAAGAATAGAAGTATGAAAGACAAGCCAACAAAATTTGTCTCAAAACTTTCAACTCTTTCAAAACTGATTCATTAGGAATTGAAAAGGAGAAAAACAAAAGCCACTAACCTGAATTATTCAAAATACCAAGGAAGATAGCAATATGCATCCATAATGTGACACGCCCACAGAAGTCGTAAATATTGAAACAAATAAATAAAATAATCAAAAAATTCTAAACAAGACACTAATAAAAAGCTGGCAAAACAAAAAAAAAAATAAAAGTAATTTTTAAAAGAGACCAAACACAAATAAAAACCATAGAAAAATAATTAGCATTCATGAAAAGGCTCCAAATTCAAATTCAGGAGATTAAAAGTTACATTAAAAGTATAAGCAAGAGAAGTGATCAATGTAGGGCAGAGTGTCAGAACTAGAAGACAGGACTGCTGTGAAAAATTAATGAGAGATACCTTAGAACCAATAAAAGAACATAAAACAACAGCTCCTAGACAACAAAAAGAAGATTCATTTAAGATTAATTGGAATTATTGAAAAAAATAGAAGACAGCACAAATGGCATTAAAAACATGTTTACTGAATAATAACAGAAAATTTTCCAAACAAGAGAAACTCATTTAACATACAAGTATATGAAGCAGGCAGAACCATGAAAAATACATCTTGATAAAGGGAACTCCACGTGACTTATCATAGTTAAAATCCCCGAATGTCAACACAAGGACAGAATCTTAAAAGCAGTTAGTGGAAAACAATGAATCACTTATGAAAAGCTAAAATGTTAGAATTACAGGAGACATCTCAACACAAACATTAAAAGCCGAGAACGCTTGGAGTGAAGGATTTTGAGCTCTAAAAGAAAATAATTTCAAACAGAAGCTAATGTATTCTACAAAAGTATCTTCAAAACTAATGGAGGGATAAGATAAACTCCAGATAAAGACCACCTAGAGAAATGCATAACTACCAAACCAGTACTCCAAAAAATTCTAAGAAATATCTTATAAAGAGACAAAGAATCCAACACACTAGAAAAAACACACTAAGAAGGTTAGACAGTTAAGTGGAAGCAAGAGCTATAGAATCAGCATCAAGAATATAAAGTAACAGCAATAATTCAATACCTGTAAGTAATACCCCTCCATCTGAATGTGCTCAGTTACCCATTCAGTGACATAGATTGTTAGAATGGATCTAGAAATAAAATTCAACAGTATGCTTACATAAACAAAGAATTTAATTCAAAAAGGAACTCACAGAAAAAATCAAAGGATAGAAAACAATATTTCATGCAGCTGCAAAGCAGCTATAGCTATCCTATATTCAGACAAAGTGAAACAAAGCAAAAGAAGTAAATCACTGATCACTGCATATTAGTTAAGGGAACAATCTAACAGGAACAGATAATTATTAACATATCTTCACTGAACTATGGTATAGTCAACTTCATAAGATAAATGTTACTGGATAAAAAAGATGAGAAAAACATAAACATAATTATAAAGGGTGAGCTCAGTATCTCACTATTACAAATAGTGCAACTGGACCAAATATAACAAAAACTATCTGAATTGAATATAACCTTGGTGGCAACGGACTGAACACATATTTACAGACTATCCCTCCAAAAAACAGGAGAATAATATACATCCTTCTCAGAAGCAGGGAAGTTTCTCCAAAATAGACTACATACTCACCATAAAGCAAGTTTAAGTGAATGTTAAAGAATTGCAATTCTACAATACAGTATACATTACAAGATCATAGTTCAAGAACACCAGAATAAATGAGAAAAAAGGAAACCATGCACATATATGATAGGTAAGCATGCATTCTTAAATACACAATGAGTAACAGAAGAAATCAAGGAAGAAATAAGACAATTTCTAGGACTAAATATTAACAATAGTAAAATGTTCCAGAATATATATGACCAAATGAAAGCAGTCTTCAGAGGCAAGTTTATAGCTGGGAACACCCACGTCACTGAAACAGAGTGAGCCCAAATAAATAACCTAATCATGGACCTCGTCATGAAAAATCCAAACCCAAATCTTCCAAATGGAACGAAACTACAGATCAAGGCAGACCTCGGTGAAACTGAGAAGATAAAAAACGACACAAAGAATCAATGAATCACAAAGGTTTATCTTTAAAAGAACAAACAATACAGAAAAATCCTTAGCAAGTGAGATAGAGAGAAAGAGAGAGAGAGAGAGAGAGAGAGAGAGAGAGAGAGAGAAACGGAGTGACAGAGAACCCAAATCAATGAAATTAGAAAGGAAAGAGGTAGTCACAATAGACATTTTCAAAATAAACAAAGAAAACTAACAACTAATTCACAAACCTGTATGTTAATCAGTTGGGAAATTCAAAAGAAATGAATAGTGCTTAGATACATCCGAGATATCAAAACGCAAAAGATCTCAAAACCCTGAATAATCCAACAAAGTAATGAAGTTGAAGCAGAAAAAAAATAGCAAAAAAAAAAAAAAATCTTCCAATTGAGGAGAAACTTAGGCCCAGATGAATTCAATTCTACAAAACTTTAGAGAAGATTTAACAACTATATTTCTCAAGTTTCTTTTTTAAAAAATTGAAAGAAAAAAGAAAGGAATTCTCCTAAAGCCATGCCTGTATGCTAGCATTATTCTGATTTCATAGTCAGACAAGGATCCAACCAAAAAAGAGAACTATAGCCCAGTCTCTTTCATGACTATAGATGCAAAATCCTCAACAAGTTCCTGGCATGTATCCCAAGTATATTCAACTATTTGATCTTTGATAATGGGGCTAAAAATACAGAGTAGAGTGAAGATCATCTTTTTAATAAATGGTGTTGGGAAAACTGGTTATCCACAAATTGTACCTAGAACCATATCTCTCACCCTGTTCTAAACTACTATCAAAAAGGATCAAAGAACTAAAATGTTAAAAAGAAACCTACTGAAAGATTAAAAAAAAAAGGTAAAATTCTTTAAATCATAAATGTAGGGACTTTCTGAACAGAACCGCAGTGGCACAGGAAATAGCATAGACAATGTATAAATAGGATTATATTGCATTAAAAAGTTACTGCATAACAAAAGAAACAACCAACAGAGTGAAATGGAAACCTACAAAGTGAGAAAACAAATTGTCAGTTATTCCTCAAAAAGAGCATAAATACCTAGAACATATAAAGAATTTAAAAAATTGATTCTCCAATATAAAAAAAACAACCAAATATGGGCAAGTGAAATAAATAGACACTTTACAGAAGTGCATATGGTTAATAAATACATCAAAAATTTCAACATCACTAGACACTAGAAAAGTACAGATTAAAACAACACTGCAATTGCGTCTTACCCTAGAAACAATGCCATCATCAAGAAACCAAATAATAATAAATGCTGATGAGTCCAGGGTGAGGGGAACTCTTCTACATTGTTAGTAGAATATAATCTAGTACAAGCACTATTGAAAAAAGTAATGAGATTCATCAAAATAAAATCAAACTATTCATTCAACTTGAGCCAGTTATTTCCTCTAAATATCTTACCAAAAGAGTTAAAGACATCACATTATAGTGATACACATACTCACGTTCACACCAGCACAACTTATAATAGTAGCTAAATCTTGGAAGTGGCCTACGTGTCCATCAGCTGATGAATGGCAAAGGAAATGTGGTATTTATACACATTGGAATACTACTCCACTATTAAGAAAGATATACTTGAGTCATTCATAAAAAAATGGATGTACCTTGAGATCTTAATGTTAAGCCAAATATACAGATACAAACTTGAATATTTTATGGTTTGCTTATATGAAAAATCTAAATTATAAATAATAAAATAAAAGAGATAATAGAAAGTGGGGAGGTAACTCCTTCTCAAATGGGAAGGAGTTCAAGAGAGGGGGAGAAGGGGGAGGAGGTAAGGAAAAGGGATGAAAAAAGGAATTAACTTGATCCAACTCCACACAAGAAATGTGAACATTATGTATTGTTAAAAATGTACTAATAAAATATCTCAGCATAAAAAAAGACCAAAAAAGTCAAACTGCAAATCCTCAGCTTATTCCTGGAATGCTCTGAGATGATGCTTCCCCAGGCAATCTAACCACCTCAATCCATGTTAATTTGTCCTAAAACAATGTGAGTCGGTTATGTTTATTGTCTATTTCTGACCACTGGATAATGAACTCCACAAACCCAATGAAATGCCCTGTGCTTTGTCCTTTACTACAAACCCAATGAAATGCCCTGTGCTTTGGATTTCCATGGACATTTGTGAATGGAGTTATATCTCACCTGTAAATAACACAGGTATATTTTATATAAGCTAGATGTTAATAAGTGACTTAAAGCATAATAATTGTAGGTAAATTGCATGCAGTAATGTATTAAACAGATTATAGATCATAAATTGATTATGATATTCTAGATTCTAGGGATGGTTGGGTCAACAATCGGAAATCTATAAAAATAACTGTTCACATATGCATGTGCAAAGAAAAAACTGACTATTGGGATGTGTTATGGTTTGTGTCTTGATATCCCCCCAAAGCCTCATGTAGTCATGGAGGGCAGGCATGGAGGTTGGTCATGGAGGCTGCGGAATCTAGAGCTTGTGATTGATTCATGGTCTAATGCTTAGGCTAAGGTTGTACGTACTACACCCACCTGAGGGCAGGTACCTGCATACCATACAAGGAACAGAAAGAAGCTTGCTCTTTCCCTCTTCTGCTTATTGTTTTTGCTGTCTTCCTCTACCATGAACTGTTGCCCTCTGCCAGGTGCCATCCTACTTTAGAGCCAGTGGGTTATGGACTGAAATCTCTACAAAATGTGAATTAATAAACTTTTTCCCCTTTAACTTTGAGGGTTAGGTATTTTGTCTCAGTAATGAGAGAAATAACTGAGAATTGATTTTTACAATTAAGCAAATATTCCTACCTGAAACATTTATGCAGATTGTGATATGGATTAATTATGCAAATTAAACAATATTTTGTGTGATGTGCTGTTACAGCTCTATGGACAGATAGCAGTACTGATATGGTCTGGCAGACCACCACTACTGACCCCAAAGAGCTAATAGGAAAGGTTGTAGTCTAACTTGGCTTGGTTACCACATACTTCTCAGTTTTTAGGTGTGCTAGGTATGTCAGGTATCAACTCCTGGATATCTCAAGAGATGATGAGAACTAAAGAAAGACAAAAGACAAATTTTAGTGACGCTTGCTCCTAGTGAACAAGCTTGTCAACCCCACAGTCATTTCACTTTTATTAACCATGTAGCACAAGAGTATGGGGTCATGCATCATTCATGACACAGTGGAAGAAGATTTTGAAAAATAAGGAAGAGGTATACTTCAAAAGAGGTAAAAGTTGGGCTGAAGATATAGCTCAGTGGCACAAGTGTCTGCCTGGCAAATACAGGTCTTGAGTTCAATCCCCAGGAAGAAAAAATAAATAAAAATATAATTTTTCTTTGAGTAAAATAAGTATTACTCTATTTAAGCAAAAGAAGTAACAGTTAAAAGATGAACAATCCCTTCTCCACACCCAGATACCTGTACAAGTTAATAGGGAACTAGCTTTCTTTCTATTGTACCAAGTGGATATTGTATTGTCTTAGAGCACTGTACTTATTTTTCCCATACACAGGCAGAAAACATGTAGTTTTCCACACAATTTTCCATTCCTGAAGCAAGACAACACAGGCCTCAAGTTGTGGGATTTAAGTCATCGTCTTAACCCTTATACATCCTGGTCCCCAACACTGGTATACTTAGCCATTCTGTAAATATGAACAAATAGAATCAATAGAAGAAAATTATCACTAGGATTAATACCTTATAATCACATACAAAATATGGGTGTTTGAAGTAGAATGTACAGATTGACCTAAAGAAATAAGACCCCAAACTCTGAAAATAGCACAGTGTTCCTGTGGCATAATAACTACTATATGCAAATACAAGAAAAAGACATCAAACTCACTAGATTTTCTTGGACAGAGATCTTGAACTTCAAATGTCCAAATCTAAGAATTATTATGAGGAATGTAACTTGCCAATTAGAAGTGATATATCTTAAGAACTTAATATAATTTTAAAGCTTCAAACTGGAACAAAAATAGAAATGTGAGCCCCTGGGACAGGTTCAAGTCCAGAAACAGGAACAGATTATAAAAATGTAAGTGTAATATTTCAAGTCAATGGGAGAAATGTGACATTAGAACAAATGACTAACCATTTATGAAAAATAGTTAAGTATCTATCTTATTCCTTATACCTGAATAAATTCCATTTCATTTCTAAATAAAACATGAAAATGACATAGGTAAAATTTCTAGGAGAAAATTAAAATGGAAAAAAACAAGTTTTATGAAATGCAACACCTCTTTTAATATTAAACTAAATCTTAAAATATATAAAGCACAAAATTGATTTCAAAAGAAATAAAGGATTTTGGTGAAATTGTGACAGCATGATTAACAGATAAATGACAAACTGCAGAAAATGTACAAAATTTGATACTCAGGTATAAGCTGGTTTCACAAATCATCAAGAAAAAGATCACCTAATTAAAAAATAAAAATAATGTGAAAATATAATGAAAAATAAATGCATATTACCCATAGTTATTATTGGTATTCAAAGTAGTGCAAAATATAAATATAACAATTGTTTATTAGAGAAAACATTTTTCTTTCTAATAATGATATAATGATAACACTGAAGAAAATCAGGCTTTTCAGCAAATAAATAGTACTTGTACATGACATCTTAATTCTTTTTTCATCTCTTTTCCCTCATCTCCTCATCACTGGGTTTCCTTCTACATTACAGGAGATAGCTCTCCCTGTTTCTCTCTCTCTCTTTCTGTTTTCTAAACTTTATCATTTATTTTTAGAGATTTCCTAGACTTTACTAAGGACTTTCTTGAGTAGTACTGGAACTGTGATATGGCAAATATTGAGAAAGAAGTAAATAGGTCAAAAACAAAGATCTTTGCCATGAAGCACACCTATTTAATCATAATGTCATATATGGTGCCTCTTTATTTCAAATTTTAGAACCAACTTCCAGACAAAGCAAAAAGATTTAATAAGGCATGCAAAATGAAAGTAAGGGGGAGAGAAAGAGAACAAAGAAGGTAGAGTTCTTTGTAAGTTTGTTTATAATACAAGGATCCATGAAGAGTTTATGACCCATAGGATTAAAGATATGATCTATTAAATAAAATAACAAACAATGAAAAGAAACATTTTACAAAACTAATTGATCTGAAGATGAAGGTGAAAAGGATTGAACGTAATCAAATTCTTCATTTATCAAGAATTCAGTTATTAAAGCTGGGCATGGTGGCGCATTCCTGTAATCCTGGCACTTGGGACTGAGACAGAATTCTTTGCAAGTTTGAGACCAGCCTGGGCTACAAAAAGAGCCCAAGGCCAGCCTGAACTGCATAGAATATTCACATATTCTTTTGGAAAAATCATATTCACTGTGACCAAAAAAAAAAAAAATTCAGTTGTTTAGATGTATTATCATCAAACTATTTGGATAACGGAGCTGAAAACCAGAAGAAATAAAAATATAAATGGCAAAATGAAAAGAAAATGATCCTGAAGTTTGGAAAGAATGGATTGGAAGATGTGAAAATGCAATATTTCCTTCCCTTCATCCTAGAAATGAAACTATTAGCCCAGAGGTCCAGTAGGGAGATATTTACAATGCATAGGCTATCTTAGGGTTAAGCTACAGGTACTGTATTTTTATATAAATATAAATTTTTAAAAAGAAAAGGAACTGGAAGCATTGGCTAACAAACATTAATGTACTCTTTGACATTATAGGCAGAAAGTATATACACACACATATATAATTTATAGTAGGTACACTAAGATTACTAAATTAAAATTACAATTTTGAAGTTAATTTTATTTCACAGAAGAAATAGAAATTAATAACTTTTTACTTACCTCAGCTTGTGCAATTTGAAAAAAACTAAAGAATTTTCAGGGACTCATTGCAACTAATTGAGTCCCCAGTTACTACTGATTCAACATTTGTATCCCAAACCCCGTCTGCAGAAATATAATGAAGTGGTAACTAAATACATGACTACAATTGAATAAAGTTTAATAAATCGATCTTTACCAGTTCTTCTACAAATTTTATTTTCTTATTTAGGATCAATTTCAGTTGCAAAATTTCTCCAAATACAGTTAATAGACTTATTTGTACATTTAAAAAATTAATGTGTTTCTTTGATTTTCATGAAAATTTGGTGCTGCACTATGATGGTGGTAATTTTATTCTTATATCTATTCTGAGGAATTCATCAAACAGAGAAAAGGTAATATGCTTTTTATTAAATTTCACTGTATCTTAATTAAATCAGATGAATATATCAGTTATACACACAAATTAGAATTTGGCTGTAATATTATTTACTGTTCCAAAGATATTTTTATAGGCATAACTGTTATAAACCTCAATGAATGAATCTTAGATAATCATATATGTGATAGTCTTGCACCATGTAACTAAGTACTCTCAGGGAAATACTATTTTGCTTCACAGGTACAGAAATGTCTTTTTTAAAAAAGACAAAAGTTGATTATTCAATAAACAAGAACCATGAGTGCCTATTTTGTTCTGAAAGCGATGATCTTTTATTCCTGATGGAAAAAAAGTAGGATACAATATTTGTCAAAGAAGAACTAAAGAGATTAGAGCCACTTTCAAGAGGAAATTCTGAACTATTCTAAGAATTAAACTTTATATTGCAAACCAATGGACAACTTTGTTTCTACTTGCTTTGTGAAAATATGGCAAAAATAGGTCCAGTGTTTGGGTTTTTAACCATTTTTAATTTTAATTTCTATTAGTACATTTTTGCAGCACATGAAGGTCTAAGCTTTGGATAGATACCCCAACCTCTGTGAGTAAAGCTTTCCTTGATTAAGCAATGCAGGAAATGCATGATAAATTTATAGACATTCCTTTAGATAATCACAATGGTTTTTATCTTACAGAAGGCTCTGAAAAATTATTCAGTCAAATAAAAACCTGTTGGATTCTATTTAATTCAGCTCATGTGAAATATATTTTATGAAAACTTAATTTAGGAAACAACATTTAATCTTATAAATCATCATGATTTATAGTAACATCTTTGTGCTCTGTGAAGTGTAGTTTGATATAAATAAACAGCAATAGAAGTCTTCGCAGTACCCACCCTTCTCCTACTTTACAAAGAATTTATGTTTAGAGTTTTTTCTATATTAGGATTTAATTCTAAATCCTAACTTTTCCTTTGCAGGTAAAAAATTAGTATGCCTGCTTAAATATATTAAAAGGTACCTTAAGTCTTAAATCAACCACCATAATCACTACCACCCCTCCAAGACATAAAAGGAATTCAGAGTTATTAAGAACACATCTATTACATCAAAATTGAAACTGTAATTTGGAATTTCTGAAGAATTTAATTTATACTTTTTATACAGAATTGTTCTTAAGAGGGTAAATTTATTGCACTAAATCATGTACTCTTAGAAAAGCACTGTTCATACAACCAGAGTCAAAAAAGAGAAAGACCAGTATCTTTGGGTATCAGTGTTTAAAACTTATCTTAGACTATGGGCACTGATGTCTGACAAAGCTTTCCAACAACCTGATGAATTAATAGAATGAAAGTTAGAAGTTTCTCTTTTGGAAAAATCATATTCACAACAACCTGTCATCTTTCATTCTGAAACTTCCCCTCACTGGAAGTTCTCTTGGGTCTTTATTTTCAATATTAGAAGAGACCAAACTCATTAGCTATTTAACACCTTAAACTAGACAGCAACTTGGCACAGGAAAGAACAGTGGGTGTTGTATTTGCTTTAAATATAGGGACGTTTTAAACCATTCACAGTGCAATTTTATTAAGCAAAAGACATATTTTTGGCTCACAGCCACTTACTATAAATATTTTCTGGTCAAGATGAATTGATGTAGACCATCTTGAGTAATGCTAAGGAAAAGATTAAACAAGATCTAGGAATCAGATGGTGTAAAAGATTACATAAATGTTAGGGTATAAAGTAAAATTATTTTTAAATTATACTTTGCACATGTCCTGGATACTCTTGAATGAAAAAAGAGTTGAATCCTATACATACTGAAAAAGTTGAGTTTGTACAATATATACAACGAGAAAATTCCTTTCATTTCTAGTGCACTCAAAGTAGATTCTGTGAAAAGCCAATCAATTTTTGGCTCAAGAGAGAAAGTGCCTTTCTCTTCAAATTTGGGAACATTAAGCAATCAATATCATCTTGGATGTCCTTTTTTGTCTTCATTACTCTAAGCTAAATGTTCCGAAAGTTAAAGAATAGTAATGGAGAAAATTCGAGCATGCTGTAATGAAATTTTACTGCAACTAAAAGCTTATTTCAGTAGTTACAAAGTGATTAACACCACCAAATGTTGGAACACAGTGGCTCATTTAATCTTGCTGTGCCTCTGGAAGATAAAAAGGTCTTAATAAGAATATGAAAAAAGGGAAAAGGATTTGCTTCATAATGAATAAGAAACAGATAGTCTGTATATTAAAGGAATTCGAAAGCAAATTTCTTATGGATCAAAGCCATGTCTTTGATAAGTAACCTTATCAAAGAAATCATCTCTGATTTGTCTATTTTTAGCACTCTTGTATCCAGAAGGATGACAAATGTGTTGTGAGGTCAAATATGGGAAATTGTTTTATTTGTAGATGCATGTTCAATGCAATAGAATTATCTTAGCAGGTGATTTTTTATATTTACCCCCTTACCATGTTCTAATAGGTTGTTTAATGAAACAGTTTTCTCTTTTAATCTCTCTGAGGTCAGCTATCACTTCCATCTAAGTATAGTTTTGGTATTTTTCTTAACACAGGAAATGAAGAATGTAGAGACAAAAATAAATGATATAGAAAAAGGAACCTATAATATGGTCAACTTTCTGCTTATACTCCTTCAGTGCCAAAGTTGGTATAGATTTGCTGTAATTTCTAAACAGATTATTTTTTCCTGATGAACACACTAACTTTCCTTTATGTAAGTGTTGATTTCTGACAGAAATTAGAAAATTGTGAATACTTAATAAGCACTTGTTAATCCACTAACTAAAGGTCAAGCAGTCTACAAATGACTAATAATTTATATGGATCTCCATCCTTCAATTTAATTGGGAGGACATAACAGAGAACAAGGAGTATGAAGATTGGCATTAGAGCAGATCCTCTCCTCCTACCAGGAGCAATCAATTTGGGGAACTCAGTAGAATTTCTTAGCTCCTCTGCAACCCAGATCCTTCAGATTAAACTGAAAATAAAGCAACACCTACTCTCAGGTTGTTCTGGGATTATAACATGATGTGTGCAAAATTTCTGTAAACTGAAGGTATACACAAATAAAGCTGTATTTCATTTACAAATAAAGATAAGCTGCAAATCAGCTATACATTTATACACTCAATAAAATTTACAGTAAGTATTGATGATTTTTCTCTTTATTTTAGAAAAGGAAAGGAATTTTACATTAAGAACACTTGGGGAGAGAAGTCAAGATGGCCAAACAGTGAGCAACAAAATACAAAACCTCCTGGGAGAAACAACTCATATGCCAGAATAAAATACCCTGGAGAAACTCAGACAGAGGGATATGGATCCTCTTGACACAGGAAGAAATCAAAACATATAAAAGCTCATCAAACACGTGAGAACTACAATTGAAACAGCTAAAAATTATGGGACACAGCATTTTCTCTCTGACTCACCAAGTTTGCACTGGCCTGAATTTCTGCCAGCTTGAGTCCATGCGGGTCACAGAGCCACCCAACTCATCCCTGCCACCACTCACAGGAACCACAGCAGTGCTGAAGTCAGGGGTTGGTGAGCCCAAGGGAGAGCAGAGCTGGCGAAGGGACCTTCATTAACCCACGGTCAGTGCTAGGAATGAGACCCCCCCACTGGAAGGGTGCAACCAAATGGGTGACATGTTGGAATCGGACAGGAGGAGCCTGAACTGGGAGCCACAGTGACTTCAGTTGGTTGCTCCCTCCCCAGGGCAGATTCATGGGATTTGCTGGACTGGGCTGGGCCCCTGGCCAGGACCCAATGAGCCATCCCAAATCAATTCCCTGCACCTAGCACATACTAACTGGGTGAAGGCACTTGAAGTTTGGCTGGCCTAGTGGGGAGGGGCAGGCAGGAAAAGGCAGAGGTCCCTCACCAGCATGCTTTGGAGGAACCATGGCCAACAGGGAAGGGGGCTGAGACCTGCACTGTAACCTTTGTGGAGGAAGCCAGGACCATGACAGAAGAGAGAGGCCAGGGGAGACCCCAAGCCCAGAACCCTGAGAGCACTGATCCAGCAAAGGGAAAAACAAGGGAGACTGAAGGTGGCAAACATACAACATCAGACATGGCTTTAATGGACATTAAGAAATGTCTTTGGGAACTTGTAGACAGCTCAAAACTGAAATATTAAATCAGGTAAAGCAAGATATGAGTACAGTAATAAAAGAAATGCTCTCAGGAAGCATCTCTCAGGAAGATACAGATGGAAGAAGGGAGGAACACAAAAAAAGGAGAAAAACATTTGATAAAGAATATAAAGAGAACATAGAATACATGAAGCAGATTCAAAGAGACTACAAGGAAATTAAAACTCCATTGAAAGCTGGCAAAACACCTTAAAAGAAACTAAGGATAGACTATCAAAACTTGAAGACAAGTTTGCAAGGTGTGATCATGAAAGGAAAGATCTCTTAAAAATAACAAGGAAACAGACAGTAACAATACAAAGGCTAGAAGATGACAAGAGAATCTACAATTTAAGAATAAGAAATGTCAACAAAGAAGCAGGAATACATACAGGTGAATTACAAAGGCTATTCATGGAAATAATTAAGGTGAACTTCCCAAGCATGGGAAAACAAAATGACATTTGGTTATGTGAGGCATACAGAAATCCAGCCACCTACAACCAAAACAGATCTACACCCAGACATATAATAATCCAGATACCAGAAATTCAATATAAAAACAGAATATTAAAAGCTGTCAGAGAAAAGAAACAGATTACCTATAAAGGCAAACCCATCAGGATCACAGCTGACTTCTCAACACAGACCATCAGATCAAGAAGAGCTTGGAACAAAGTATTCCAAGCCCTGAAAGAAAATAACCTCCAGCCCAGATTGATGTATCCTGCAAAACTGTCACTAGAAATTAATGGAGAAACAAGATGCTTCCATGACAAAGAGGAGCTGGAGAAGTTTGTGACCACCAATCCAACCCTACAGAGAATACTGAAGGATGTTCTAGAGAGAGAGAGAGAAAAAATACCAGGATTTTAGGAACAGTGGCAGAAAGGTCTCAGTGAGTGGGGCAGGCAGTAGAATGAAGGAGAAAAGTAGACAAACAGACAGAAAAATAGCATAGCAGAAATGAGGCAGAGAAGGATAACTAGAATCTCTAAAATAGATGGCCTTGATACACTATATTGTTAATGGTGCACCAGGATTTAAAACTCACATTACTCACACTACTCTGCTTAGATGTATTATATTCTGTTCCAGTCATTCTACCTGTACTAGATTTAAGGGCACAGACAGTAATCCCAAAAATAACAGGATATAGTACAGTAATCATCCTTAATTTCCTATTAACTTAATCTAAAGCTCTATAAAACCTACACTGTTTTACCATGACTGATCATAATCGAATCTGGTTTGTTATATCGCTGTTTTGTATTAATAGATTTTATTCAAAGCTGTTATGATTGATAGTATCAAGTCTGAGAGTATAGGAAACTGCACTTAAGATGACAAGATTCACCAGAATATCCACTCTGGTTTGATTATTACCTGCCTTTTAAGTTTTATACTGTCTACAATGTTTTATTTTTACTAATATTTTTATGTACTGCTATATTCAATTATACTGCTATATTCAGTTATGCCTGATGATATAGACAATTCTATTGAAGATAATAAGAAACAACACAGTAATCCTTGTAGATCACCTTGTACTGTGGTTTTATATGACTTTTTGGTTTCATGTTTTTATAGGAATTTGTTTTGTTTTGTTTTGCTAAGTATTGTTTTTCCCTCTAATATAGAAAGGATAGAAATATATGTAGAGACTGATGCATGCCTAGCTGTTTACACTCTCACTGTTTGACTATCTACTTTGTATGCTTTAATTTTGTAACTTGAACAACTATTTCTAAGAGGACAAAATGTAATTTATCAACTAGTGATTACTTATTGTTTATCTTTTTTTTGAAATTGTGTATAATCTCTACCCTTTACATGCTTTTGTTCTTCTTTAAATAAAAAAAAGAACAAATGAAAAAAAAAGTTTTAAAAAATACATTGTAAAGAGGAAATTGACACCACATGAGTGAACTCTTGCTTTGACTATAGACTTTGAGTGATGATGATGTGTTAATTTAGGGTTTATCTCTTATAACAAATTATCTGGATATTGATAGTTGGGGAGATTGCATGTATACAGAAGCAAGGAGTTTCTGGGAACTGTCTGTACTTTCTGCTTGATTTTGTGATAAGCCTAAAACTGTTCTAAAAATCTGTGTATTTCAAAGGAAAAGTTAAAAGGCATAACCTTAAAATGCATAAAATTAGACTATTTTCAAAAAAAGAACACTTGGTCAAAAGAGTATAAGATAGAAATATGCAATCTAAGAAAGCAAAGGTTATGCTTATATTACATATTCTTGACAAAAATTTAAAGATTAAACATCTATTTTTAAGAAAGCATTAAAAGTAAAATGGAAGAAAAATTATTCCTAACAAAAGAGTAAACCATATTTTCAAAAATTGTTAAGATATTTTTATTGTTGCTGTTGTTAAAATACCATCTGTGCTGTTGCAAAATTGTTGATACAGATTGAATGAGACCAATGTCCCTGATTGGTGTGGCCTTCTCTGCAAGTTCTTCTATAAGCGAGTCTTCCCTAGCTTTCCTCATCTTCTGTGTTTAGCCATAGTCAGAGCTCTCTCACCACTGGGAATCCTCACCTTGCACTGTTGATGTAGGTTACTTAGCTTTAGGTTTCTGACATTCTTTCCCATTTGAAAATATCTACATATAATTTACCTATTTTCTTCCTTCTCTACTGACTTAAGAAACAACTTTCTTGTTTTAAGTCTTATTTTTGTCATCTATATTTTCTTCTAGTCCCCTTAGCTATTAATATATTCTCTTTACTACACTTCAAACCTCTTTTACCCACTTGTTTCTTGTTACATATTAGTAAAATATTGTTCTTTTCATTTTAAAATTTACATTTCCTAATCTCTACTTCATCCCAAATTAGCAAGAATGTGACCTATAAGGTAAACTGATATGATCTTACACACCTGCTAAGTATTAGCTATCCATTTCTTCTGTTGACAGGTACTATGCATGAGTCATTTTTAAAATCTGTACATTCTTTTCCAGCTATGCCCTCATCCAGCACATTGAATTGTGACACAGATTTTCTCCATACTATTTTTATTATAATTGTTTCCTAGGTTTTCATCTTCAGCCACGCAAATTTACACCATGACTGCTTGTCGTAGTAAACCACTTGGTGTTCCCACCTTAATCCCCTGGTGTTTTATACCACTTAAAAAAGTTTCCCTGACTCACAATTGTATTATTTTTGTGTGTTAAAATCATCGTTATTTTTATTGTCAGAGAAACAATCTCCCAAGCAAGGCATTCGAAGGCTTTTGCACCACATCCAGAAAATAAGCATCGCACATCCCCACGTACAATCCCAGTGCTTTCTTGCCTCTGTGTCTGCGATCACATTTTAAAAAATACTAGTACCGTGTTTATAAGTTTTGCAGGTTCCCAGAGATCCCTAAGATACATCTTTATAGGTCTCCTTCAAAGTTTTCTTCTTTCAAAAATTGTCCTATGTTTCCAAGCCAGAAAATTTTCTTATTATTTAATTATTTCAAAGATTTAAAGTTTTTCTTTCACTATTGATGTTCCACCTTTATCCATGTATCTTTTTCACACTGGTAGACTCATGCTTATCCTGTCAATGAGGCTGTCAGTTTTGCCACTGCCCCACTCCACACATTTTTCTTTGAAAATACATAAGGTTGAACTAAAATTAAATGAATGAGGACTTCGCACTTATTTACCAAATAAAGAAAAAAGAAACAGTTCTTCCTTGCCTCTCATGTTGAAGCAGAAGTTCGAGTTGTGCACTATGCTTGTGCACACCTACACACATGAAGAGCCCATGAGATCTCATAAGCTTAAGAAGGGAAACCTTGTGCTGGGGTGATATTTACATGGAGGCTGCAAAGAGAGTACTGGTTGACAAGGATGACAAGTCAAGTGAACCAAGTCTGAAGTGGTAATTTTGACAACCTGAATAATCTGTGCTCCATATGTTTCCTGCACACCCTATAAAGGTAGTATCACTATGATCTTTACATCAGAGTGGAACTTATAAAGATTCACCTCAGCAGGAATAAATTGAGAAATAGAGAAACAAGAGCAAAGCTTGTTGGCAACTTCCCAAAAGTGTGTGCAAATCTGAAAAGCCAAATGGAAAGAGGAGTCTGTTAACATTTATTACACACCACATGCAAAATAATCACACATCATAATGCTTTCATGCCACAGGTTTATATCACATTCTCAGACATGGCACTACGTAGTTAAATGTCCAGCAGCTGGGGATATTGTAATGCTGCAATGGTCTATGCATTTAGTGCGGTGAGTTCTTTAGAGTTCTTGGCTTCCACAACATAAGACAAGTAGAAAGCTTTATGCTTATAAATTGAATCTAGACTGTGAACTAATTTAATTATGCACGTACATAGATGAATATACATGTGTGTGTGTGTGTGTATTTAAAGTTTCATCTGCATATAAACTTTAAGCAAAAAACAAAAGCCCTATACATTCTAAAGTGGGGGAAGCAAATAGAAGCCTTTGTGTGGACTTGTAAACACAGGATTTCATAAACCTAATATGTGATTTTGTCATTCATTTTCATGCTTCTATATGTCTCCCATGTGGCTTCATTGTCTGTTATTTGTCAAATCATTTACCAAGAGTCTAACTGATGAAAAAGCAGAGGGCTCCTGGGACCAGATATTTTATGTAATTTATTCACATCTGAAGAAATAGTTCTATTTACTCTTATCCATATGTAACTCAGTTTTAGTAATTTTCTTGAAGAAGTTTATTGGAAAATATTAATTTTTTTTACCAAAGCTTATATAACATTTTAGTTACTTGTTACATATATCATCAAGAAAATAGCACATGAGGGTTGTTAATAGACTTCTGGTAGTAAAAATGCATTCTGCTTCAATTTCTCTCCTCTGGGAATGCAAACTCTGTTTCTGTAAATATAAACCTTTAGTCACAGTGATGCTGATGTATTTAATAGATGCTTAACAATTTTAACCCCTTTTTATCTTCATGACTAAGACAAGACATAGTAAAAGAATAAATAAATTGTCATTACATGTCATGTGGTATTTCTAGTTCTACTGAGCAATAAGACAATAAAAAAGCAAATCTATAACATGATGGTCTAAGTCTGGATGAGTCCCAACTTTTGCTCTCCCTTACTGTGCAATATGAGCAAGATTTTAGAAACATATTTTACATCGATTTATTCACTTGTGAAATGGTGATAGTACCACCTATTCTCCAATTTCCTAAAGATTTAATAACAGCATGACAAGATTTCAATAACATGAAATGTGTCTAACATGACCTGTTAAGTGGTGTCCCCTTTTTAGTCTTGATTTTTCCACCCCCTCCCATATAAATTTAAGTCAATCACCATATTGCCTTTAAGACTGATTACATGTGAGGACTCTAATCTCACTGTAAGTCTTATTGCTATTCTGTAAAATTTTGAAATATCCACTTGTCTTTTACTTCTTATAAAGAAATGTTTATTTTACAAACTATTGCCAGGATGCAAACCACTTAAATGCATAATACCTCAGTAAATTCTCAGAAGAGTTCTTCAAAATAGATATTATTTATCTTTAATCTATAAATGAGGAAACTAAGGTTATAAAGGTTAAGTGACTTTCACAATACCACAAACACTAAGCAAAGTTCAGTGTCTTCTGTGATACCATAACATGAGTAAGTAGCAGTGCTGGGAATTGAACCCAAGTTTTCCAATTTCAAACTAAATCACCTTTCTACTATACCATCTTGGCAGAGCTTTATTTAACATAGTTTTTCTCTCATGGTTTTTCATATACTTCTATAATTTGCATGTTAAACCCAATGTTTTGCCCCAGTTGAATTTCTTTTTTCTACTCTCCTCTAAGGAACCTGGAAACCCTGCTCATTTATATAAATAGAAATCTTTGGTTACAGTTATGCTGAAGTATTTAATAGATGTTTAACCAGAGAAAAATACTTCAAGCCCTGGTATTTGAGCCAAACCAAAAGGGAAAAATATGTATTTATCAACTACATGAAACAACTCTTTGAGTAAATGGAGGAATATTATATTTTTATAATTCCCCTTATAAATATCACCTTAGGGCATTAAATACTGTTTAACTATAAAGAAAATACATCAATTGTAGCAGAAGAAACATAACTCTCTGCACAATTAACATTTAACAGTGGAAGTCATGGACTGGGGAGAACCAGAAAAGAAGCTAAGACCCCACCTGTGAGCCACCTGGAGTGTGGACCAGGAGAACGGAAGGGAGCTAAGTCCCTGCCTGTGAGCCAGCCTAAAGCCAGTAGTCTAGGCAACCATCTAGAGGACAGCAATATGCAATAGAGTAACTGTTACAGATTTCCAACTGTCTTATCACTGTCTCATCTCACTTATTGTATTATTCTTTTTAAAATAAAAAAACATAAATAAATAAAAACGTTGGAAGCCCATGACTTTGGAAATAAAAACATAGTAACCAGTGTTATGTAAGTAACCATATGTAGACTTTACAAAAGAAAAATAATGTGCTCTATGGAGTTTGAATGTCTAGATAATCTAGATAAATGTTTGGATCATTTTATGGGAAATCCAAGCAGCTTTCTTGTTGAGGACATATAACTCATTCCTCTTGTTACTGGAACTGAAATTAAACAGAGAAAGAAGAGAAAGAAAACAAAAAATAAGTGGAGCTACTGAAGCACCCTTATCAGGAACAGAAATGGACCCTTAAGTCTATTAGCATTGAAGACTGATTAAGTACTAAAAAACACATATCAAGATAGAAAATAAGTTTATCATGTATACAAAAGAACAGTTCAGCCAGGTGTGAGGTTGAACACACAGAATCCTAGAATTTGGGAGGAGGCAGGAGGACCACTGTGAATTTGAGGCCAGCCTGAACTTAATAGTTAGAGCCTGTCTAAGAAAAAAAAAAGGAAAACAAAACAGTATGAAGTTAGAAACCTCACTTACAGTAATAACAGCAGTATACAAAGAATAAAAGAGGAAAAATTTTGATCATATTTGTGATCAGCTGTGAAATATTAACATTCTTCTTAAGGCAAACTGACACATTTGAAATGATTTACCTAAGAGTTTTGGTTTAATCATTGAATTTTTCTGTCAAAGTTGTAAAGCTGATGTCTTAGGTTGGTATATAAATGGAGATAGCTAGTATTTTAGGAACATCATGATGAGTTTAATTCCTCGTCATATGGGGAAGGGTGACTGGCCTTGGGCAATCTCAACTGTGGCTTCCATTTTAATTTTTTAACAGTATCCCCTTTGCTGTAGTCAAGGTTTTTAAGGGAATATATTTAATACAGGCCATGTAAGTTATAGGATTATTTTATAAGATTCACCCAAAGAGTCAAATGCAGAAGAGTGCAGGAGATCTTACCGTGCCCTAGAAACCTGAAGAATCCAGCGGAGGGCCTGGATCCCATGGTAATGTCCTCCAAGAGTCAGCTGGAGGCCTAGAGGCCTCGTGCAAGTCCGTATCAAAAATCTACATGAGAAGGCCCAAAGCTGAATGGTGGAAACTAGAAAATCTGTCCCAGATGGATAAAGCATCTGTGCCACCAGGCTGAAGAATCTGCAGTGGGGCCAGAAAGCGATATTCAAGGTAAGGACCATACTTCCCACAAAGAGAATGGCAGCCCTCCTCAGTGACTGTGAAGTCCCAAGCTTCTCTGACAATGAGAAGGTTGAGTTATCAGGAAAGCCAGCATGACAAGCTACTCCAGAAGAATCAACATGCATCATCTTCTACTCCATTTCTGCTTTTATGCTGTTGGCAACAACCCTCAGGTGGGTCCTCCATACCCAGAACCATGCTGATTCAGCTCATTTGGGTGTTGCAAACTGACCATCAGTTAATCCACCACACCCTTATACTTGAGTAAACTTCACAGTTATGCAAGAATAGAATATATCATAAAAGTTCTTTCAAACCTTGCAAATTAGGTTTGTCATCATTCTTCAGTACACTATAAGATAGGCTTTATTATTTTAGGTAAGGAAATTGTCTAAATTAAGTAATTCAGCCAAGACCCCACTATACATGACACTCATTGAAATCCTCCCCTATATCCAAGTAAAGTGCATAACTTTGCACAGCACCTAGGAGTCTTGCCACAAAATATGTATCTACTTAATAAGTAATAGCAATACTGAGAAATTTTCTTAATCTGTTGCCAGTTATTGAATATTAAAATATATTATTTTATGTGTCTAAATTGTAAGCAAATTTTCTTCTTTTGAAATAGTATCTTGATAAGATTAACAATAAGAAATTATAGGAGACTGGAAAGCAACACCGCAGGGTGATAAAAGGGAATCTGGGTACATCTGATTCCTTTTCAAGTAAGAACTATGCTCAATAAACTAAAATAAAAAACGCAGGAAATCTTAGTGCTTTAAATAAAATAAGGCAGAAAAAAAAGAAATCAAGTAATTTGGCACTCCACTTATCATTAAAATGCTTACATTTCTGATATTCTTATTCTGGACCCTGAAAAATAAACTATTTTTATAAGTTTAATGTGTGAATAGATTGGACCACTCTGAGACTGATTAGTCAAAATTATGAATATCATCACTTATAATTGTTGGTGATACTTAATTTTAAAATAACAATATACAAAAAATGCAGGTTATAGTTTCATGTGTACCTAAATTATTTTTTAGTTGTATGATTGATAAATAGATAATAGTTCGAAAAGACAAGTAAACTATAAAGACATTATATCTGCATAAAGTGATTATGCATTATTTCTAAATTTAACTGTGTGCTCGTTTGACTACATTAATTTCGTGCAGCAAAGGATGCCAAAGCTTACACCCCAAATCAAGTTTACTCAGCTCTATTTTGGATGCTGATCACTCAGATATTATTTATACATTTCCTTCAGTCAGGAAGGTGCCACTACCAAGTGACTGAAAAAGGGAAATAAAAGAAATTCCTTTTTCAAAGAAAAAAATAGGCAGCCTCTTTTTGGTTGTCAGTGTGATCGTGTCAGTCTCTGCGACCCACAGAGAGAGACATTTCATTTAGACGGTGCTGTGTGCAGAGCTGCTGGTACTGTGCACACAATTATGATCACTGACAGTCACTCAATCTCTTTCCCTCTCTTCACCATTGCTGCCCTGGTGCTTCCTCAGCAGCATATTTAGGTTTTAAGTTGTCAATCATGATGCTTTTATACTCCTGAAAAATGATAAAAATTCACACTATGAAAAGAGGCCTAGTGGGACACAGTTTTTGCTGGACAATTACATGTCATTCCCTTATGAGTTACTCTGAAAATGTGTAATACACCAAATATCCCATAATCCAATCAAAACAAGGTTCATTGGTCTACTTTCCCTGGAATATATTTCAGAAACTTAGCTTATTAAAAAAAAAAACTCAATTATTGCTTCACTATTTCTTGAGTCTAAGATTAAACAGGAAAACCAATGAGAACAAGGCAAGATCACTTTTGCCCTTGTGCATTAAAACATCAAAATCCATAGTCTGTTTCCAAGACTAAAATCTTCATTAAACTGATTTTATATATATATATCCAAAATCAAATATCATGAATCTGCCAGCATTTTATATTTTAGGCCAAGTGATGAATCTTACTCATCCCTTTGAAAAAGAAATGGGTGGAATTGTTTTGTTTCTGGGTATTTTTGGCATTTCAAAAGTCTGAAAAGTTGAAAAATAGACAAAATCACTCAATTAATTTTACAATAAACAGACTTACAGTGAATTTAAAGTTGAATTGTACATGCTGTGTGTGTGTGTGTGTGTGTGTGTGTGTGTGTGTGCGCGCGCGCGCGCTCGTGTGTGTTCTTTTTAAACTAAAATAACCTAGGGGAGGTTGGATGTTTACCAGTGAAGAGATCACTTCTGTAAGTCTTAGAAGCCAAGGGTTTCTAAGAAGATCATTATGAATCGTAGGAGGAACCACTTAGCTGCTTGAGGTTTCTGTGTAAGCCACTGCCAAAGCCTACTGGCCATATGCGTGGTTGTTCATGCCGAATAACATGGTTTCGAATCACTCTGTCTGCTTATAATATGTAACTGCTCCCCCTGCAATTTCATAAGCACACTTCTTCACGCACACACCAGTAAACTGCAGCAGGGTGCTCCCTCTAGAGTTGTGTGAAGCGTACCTTATGAAATTCATTTCTTCCTGTGGCGTGTCTGTTTTCCTTTCCTTTCTTTCTCTTTCTTTCTTTCATTCGTTCTTTCTTTTTTACATTTCTTTTCCTTTCTTCTTCCTTCCTTCTTTCCTGTACCACTCCCCTCTTCCCCCTTCCTTTATTATTTTTCTTTCAGGCTTTTTTTTTTTTTTGTACAGCCGATCAAACTCATGACCCTGTGCCTGCAAGGCAGGTGCTCATGCCGCTGAGCTAAATCCCTGGCACTCATGCTTTCCTTTTACAGAATCAGTCACAAAAATACCTGTGAATGATCACTGCATTCTTCATCCTCTAGTGCTGCCAAATTAGTTGTATACTTATAGATTCAAATGTGGTCTTTCAATAAATTATTGCTCCTACAAAATAAACCAAATCTTCATAATAATATCCATTTGTTGTTCAAAATAAATGTTTCAGTAAATGTTTTATGTTTCTGATGTTTCTAAGTGCAGTGAGATTAGCGTTGAAAGTATTCTACATAATGCTGTAAACAGAAGTAGTTAGGACTTTGATTATGTATCTCATCTCAGAAAATCACCTTCAGAAACCTACAGTGCCCTAGTTTGAGTATAGGGCATTATTGAAATTACATTAAAAAGTCAGTGAAAATGTAGTTACAAGGTAAAAATGTAAGAGCAGTAATTACTTGGTCCATGTTAGGGCAAAGTCATGAGACAGAGTCACAGAATGAAACCTGATTATCAGAGGTTATAAAAAGAAATAAGAAAACACTTACTGTAAGTGCCTGAGAATCAAAAAAAAAAAATGTCATTGTAGAGTTTAAGTCCACTACTTAATAGGAAAGGGGAAAATTACAGACTACAAAAAGGCCAGCACATTAATTGCTCTTTGAGTTATTCCCTTCTAAATACTAATAATTGTAAAAGGTTGCCTAATGTGATAATAGTTACCAAGGTTGAAGAGATCAAAAAGCAATGTCAGAAAGGACTAGAAAGAGGTGAGTAAACAGCCCGTGAGTACGTTCTTATTGATGGTGTTCTGAGAAGCATCAGAGTGGGGGACGCTCCTAATGCTGAGGAGAAGATTAGAGCATGTGATGAGAAAGCGACGGAAATACTAATTTATATTTGATCCCTCAAAAAACAAAAGACAAGTAAACGTTTCAACTCTGATAATCATAAATTAGCAAATTATCATTAAAGTTCTCTTACATTCCTAGGATAGCCTAGAAACTACATTTTGTCCATAACTCATACATAATATACCTCTACTCTAAAAATTACTTCCACTTTGGTGAGTATCTCAGGTGTAAGTTGTGACTAAAGAAAAGTTATATTAAATATGAAAAGTAATAACGAAAATTTTTAATCATTGTAATATCAATGACCAAATCTTTAGCCCTCATTAGTGTGACATCTATATAAATTCTAGCCATGTGAACATTCAGTGGGTAGAATAATTCTATTCCACATTCCACTACCATTTGAAATCTTTCTTTCAAAGGATATTTGTAAAAGTTTCAATCCATCCTAAGAAATGAGAGTACCTTGTCAATAAAGCAAGAAACGTTAAAAAACATTCTGATTTTCTTAGATCGCAAAATAGTTTATAAGAAAATTAGTATCAGATGCTTTTTTTTGGTCAGTGTCTCCTTATATATTCCCAGCTGGCCTTAAATCACTGTATACCTAGACCAGCCTTGAACCCTAGAAACTCTCCTGCCTCAGCATCCTGAGTGCTGGGAATACTGGCTATGGCCACCACACCTGGCAACAGATGGTTTTATATTTTGCTTTTCCTACTTTTCATAAACTATAAACTTTTCAGTAATCTTAAGAGTAACTTTAAAAAATATGGTTCCAATTGGGCATGATGAGGCGTGAATATAATGCGAGCACTTGGAAGACTGAGGTGGAAAGATCAGCAGGATTTCGAGGCCAGCCTGGGCCACGTAGTGAGCTCAAAGCCAGCCCGAACTGCATAGTAGGGCTCTGTCTTTAAAAAAAAATGTAGGTCAACAACCAAACAGAACATTCATGTTTTTCTACTTTCTTTATTTAACTACATACCCACATTCCCTATATTGAAACAAGCAATAATTGATAAATTTAGTTTTTATTTTTGTAGCACTTTTTTGTTATTAAATGCATTGATACAATTTAAATATGCATGATGATCACATTCCTTATAGGGAATTTGCACCTATACATGATACATTCTGATTCCTATTTTTTTTCCTATTCCTCCCTTCAGCCCCTTTTCCCTAAAACTCAACTTTTTTTTACCTATTTATAATCCAATTCATTACTGGGTGCAAAGCACACAACTCTGATAATAATTATCAGAATCAGCAGTACTTTTGCTATTATGAAATATTCAATATAATGCAACTGATGAGTTCAAATTGAAATCTTTGTCATCTGTATTGAGATAGCCAATGAAATGGTGGAAACATGAGAGTCAAACTTTCTTACTATTTTCACCAAAAGTAGTGTTACAACTGATTTAAAACATAAGTAAATATTTAAAGAATAAGATATATATATATATATATATATATATATATATATATATATAAGAAATAATATGAACAGATCAAAACTGAGAAAACAATATCAGAAGGGATTTTAGACTAAAAAGTTTTGATGTAAGTTGTTTCATCCTTTCAAGAAGGATAATGAGTGGCACTTATTCTAAAAGCAAAGCATGGTTTAATTTTTTAAAATGTGTTAGAATATTCTTCTTCAAATAAAACAAAATTTACACATTAAATAACTTTTAAAATATTTTGTAAAATCCCCAAATCATTCCCTAATTTTGAAAATGATATCTTCTTGGTAGCAAAATAGACACAGGGAAAAGTGCTTGCTTTGGAAAGATGAACTTCCAAGAGCAGGCTTTGCATAATTAGGCACAAAGGAAGTGAAGCAATCATCATTATTATTTTTTTAAATTTTGTTTAAAGGGAAAAAAAACAGAAAAAAGGGTAGAAACAATACAGAATTTCAAAAAAAAATAGACAGTAAGAAATCACTAGTTGATAAATTAAATAGTCTTCTTAGACATAGTTGTTCAAGTTACAAAAGTAAAGCACACAAAGTGGACATTCAGACAGTGAGGCTGTAAACAGTTCTGTTCAATGATCCAATAAAAACTTAGCAACATGGTTATCAATCCCTACACACTTAAACATACATGCAGTTATATCCTTTAGAGCACTTTCTTTTCCTCCTTTTGCTTTTCAAGTCCATTATCTATTTAGTTATATCATGTTTCAGCTTTCTCAGTACCTTACTGATCTGTTTTTTGTTATTATTTACATTTTAATCACCTTAAACATTCTATTGCTTTGTTTCTCCTCATCCATTCCCCATGGATCAGCTTTGGTGGAGTTGGGAGTTTTTTAGAGGTATTTTGTTACTTTATTACATTTTTTTTTTTTTTGGAAGGCAACAAAATACAACAGAACAAGACAGATCAGAGCCATCCGAGACAGTGCGGTGAAACTGGCACAGAACCTCACAGCAGGTCACCAGGACAACAGCAATAAGCACAATAGAGCATCCTGTTCTTTTCACATTAGCTATTCTTTCAATCAGGTAGAGCAAAATGGAAGGTAATATTGAACTTATACAAACAAAATATTGAATAGAGCAGTACCATTAATCAGAACTGAGCAAAACAGTGATAAAAATACTTGCCTTCAAAGAGATGGTAGAAGGAAATCCCCCTTACTTGCCACACTGCATACGTTCATCCTCCCAAGAGTTACTCAGACCGCCAGCTACCACTTGCTAACTGGGTTGGGGGGTGGTGGTGGATGTTTGCGCCTGCAGGCCCACAGCCTCTTACCAGAGTGGCGAGCTGACTGCTTGTTTTCCCAGCTCCCCAAGTTCCAACATGACACAAGGCTCAGGAAACGTCAATGGTTCTTGCCCTGGAGTGGCTGTGGCTTGTCAGGCCACAGCCACTTAAAGCATTGTTATTATTAAAAATTATTTTGTGCAGACTGTAGTTGGTGGTTTTTTATATAATGAATATGTTTCAGCCACTCATAGCCTTTTTTAGTTTATTTTTATTAGTATATGTTTGTGTTATATAATACATTTATCCTGAGGGTTGATATATGTAGGGTTGATCTATCTAGTTGAGATAGATAGATAGATGATGGAGACAGAGACAGAGAGATTACCATTTTCAGAGTAGGTCCCTTTCCCCTCTTTCCCTACTGTCATTTTGTTCCCAAAATCCCCTTCCCATCTCTGCAAAATCTATCTTTCTATTTCCTTCATGTCTAAACTATCTTGATATTAAATGGTAGTTGTTTTGTGCATCATTTTGACTTGATCATATTAGTGTGTGTTTTATTCTACTTTGTGTTTCTTTGTTTGTAATAGTGAAGGGTTAAACCTAGGACTCCACACATACTGGACAATTCCTCTACCACTGAGACATATACCTAAATGGACATATTAATTTTGGATTGATTGTTTTGAGCACAAAAATATTTATCAGCTATATCTTGTACTTTTCTCGCCTTGAAACTTTAATCAACAGGTACTCCTTGAGCCCAGGTCCTTTGTTGAGCTACACTTATATTAGGTCTGGCATTCTTTTTCCTACATACATAAACGTGCACACACACACACACACACACACACACGCACACACACACACCCCACTACCCCTTAAAGTTTTTCATCATGTAATTGTATATTTGTTCTGATATTTTGGAAAACTGCTACCTTATTAGATATTTTGATACTAGCTTTGGTTTTTTGTTTTTATATATTTTATTAGTGCCAATTAATTTTATATTTTACAATATTGAGTGTTGATATAATTATTTTGTCATATGTATCTCCCCTGTTACTTCCCTTATGTCCTCCTACACTCCTTCCTTCCTTCCTCTTGTCTAATAAGTGTCCTATTTTTATATCTTGTGTTAAACTTCCACACGTTATGGAGAATGTATGATATTTGTCTTTCTATGAATGGCTTATTTCTCTTAACATAATCTCCATTTCTATTCATTTTCTTGCAGCTGACATTTTTGTGTTCCTCATATGGCTGAATAATATTCCATCGAGTATGTACATCTCATTTTCTTTTTATTTTTAAGTTCCAAATGTTTTATTAACACTGTACATGTTTGCAGTACACCGTGTTGGCTTTCTCAGTGAAGAATTGGCACATATACACACAGATTTTAGTTCCTTTTCACCTCAGTCCCCTCGCCTCCCTCCACCCACCCACATCTGGATCCCCTTGCTTCTTGGTACACATTGGCAGTGCATAATATTTACATTGCATATGTGCAGTTGGCCCACGTACATAACACTTCTAACTCCTTTTTTATACACCACCTTTTCTTTTTCCATTCATCTGCTGATAGACGCCATGCTGGCTCCATACCTTGGCCATTGTGAATACAAGTATGCAAGTATTCCTCTAGTGCACTGATTTTAATTCTTTGGGATATATACTAAATAGGAACATCAAATGGTAGCTCTATATTTAGTTTCTTAAAAAACTTTTGTAGCGATTTCCATAGTGGCAAAACTAATTTACATACCCATTAGCAGAGTAAAAGAATTCATTTTTCCCTGTATCACTGCCAGCATTTTTTCTGTATTTTTTACGGGATGGAACAGAATCTCAATGTAGTTTTGGTTCACATTTCCCTGCTGGTTAAAGAGGTTGGTCTTTGTTTTCATATACATAATGGCCACTTAAAATTTTTCTCTTGAGAAATGTATGCTCAATTTATTTGCCCACTTATTAAACTGAGCTACTTGATTTTTGATGTTAATTTTAATTTATTTACATATTCTAAGTATTAGCCCTCTGCTAGAAGAGTGGCTGGCAGAGATTTTTCTCCATTCTGTAGGTTATCTTTAATTTATACATTCTACTTCTATTTGTTCATTTTGCTGTTATTTCCTGCACTATTATACTCCTATTCAGGAAATCTTTGCTTGTGCTTGTGACTAATAATGTCTTATCTATGTTTTTTTTTTTTAGCAATTTGGAAATTTCAACTCTTATACCTAAGCCTTTGATTCATTTTGAATTGATTTTTGTAAGGGCTAGGCTTCTAGTTTTAGTCTACACATGGATATCCAGTTTTCCCTGCAGCATTTTAAAAAAAGGGTGTCTTTTCTCCTTCGAGCAGTTTTGGTTTGTTTTTCAAGATTAGAGGGCTCTAACTGAGCAGATGTGTTTCTGAGTTCTCTGTTCTATTTATTTCATGTTGTGTCAGCATCATGCTGTTTTCTTTAGCATGACTTAGTAATATAGTTGGAAACCAGGTATTGTGATGCCTCCTGACATTCTTTTTTTTTCTTAGGATTGCTTTAGTTCTGGGTTTTGTGTATTTTCATATAAATTTTAGCATTTTTTCCATAGTGTTGTGAACAATGTGAGTGGAATTTTGATTAGGATTGCAGCAAATCAATAGCTTACTTTTGGTTATAAGGTCATTTTGACAATATTAATTCTGCTGATCTATGAATATGAGAAGTCTTTCTATCTTCTAATATCTTCTTCAGTTTCTTCAGTATTTTATAACTTTCATATTAGAGGCCTTCACCTTCTTGGTCAAGATAATTCTTAGCTATTTATTTACTTATGAAACTATTGTAAATGGAAATGGATTTTTCCTGATTTTTCTTCTCTGCTAGTTTATTATTGGTTTATAGAAAAGACTTTTTAAAAACTTTTTGTGTGTGTGCTGTATACTAATTTTTTTATTAGGCAGTCTTTAGTTGTGTGCTATATTACTGAGTCACAGTAAGTTTCTGTGCTATTCTCTTCCTGCCAAATTTAAGCTGATTTCCTTTTACTTCTACTCTATATCTGTGAAGTCATCAATGAGCTAACTCTAGTATCCAAGGACATTCCCATTCCTCTTCTTATTCTTCTTAGTAAAGTTAATTCTTCATTATTTATATTATATCAATACCATCAATAGACCCATGATTTAGTTCTAAGGATAAGGTTAAATATGTCACACAATCTCCATCAGAACCCATGCAAAATTTCATCAATCATTTCTCAGAGCACTGAATCTTATTTTCTAGTCAGTTTTTCCTGAGAGACACATAGGAGTAATATCCTCAAAATTCTTCCACGACCACAGCTGTTTTCCTATGATCAAATATAAAGTACTTTACTCACATTTTCTTTTTAAAAATTCAACTAAAAGTTGCTTCACTGTCTTTTGTTGTAAAGAAATATGACACCAAAGTCTAATGCTAATTTTATTTAGTTTATATAACAATTTTTTAAAACAGTGGTTGATCATTATTAGTCATTTTCCTGGACATTCAAATGATGACTTTTAAATGTTCAAAACTTAATCACTTTGTTATGTTATATCTCTAAATTTGTCACTCAGATTCTAATTCCTAGCCACATAGTACCCTTAAAATTTATAAATATAACTATCTGGGGAATATTTTATTAGTGATACAATTTAAAATATTTATTTTGTTGTATGGCTTTTGTTTTCTTCTCAGTATGCTTCAGCCTGTGTATATTAGATATCCCCATAGTTTGCCTTCTGTGTCTACCACTTTTTATTACCTTTATTTCCAACTGTTTCACTTTCACTTAAATCTCTTTTTGAGATTTATGTACAATCTATTAACTATTGTCTTTCTTCTCAAAAAGTCTATTTTTAGTAACACCTAAAATGTCTTCCATATTTGGCTCTTAAATCTGAATTTTTTAATTTTTAAAAAATTTTTCTGCTACTATATTAACTCTTTTAGTTTTTTTACCTTATTCTTTACAGACTTTGAGAATTTACCTAATGTCTTTGATGTTATTTTAAAATATTAAGATGCTTCTTTTCCCTGTGATAATAAAAGTAGTTTTATATAACATTTGATACATTTTAAAAATCATTTGATAAATTGTCTTATATTCATGTCAGTGTTTTTTCAAGGTTTTATCATATTATCAATGTTTTTCAAAAATATTTTCTCCCTAAGAACAGAAATGGTCACAGTAAATTTCCAGGTATTAAAACTCAAAGGTTTCTTCCACAATGATAATGTATTCAATCAATCTTGACAACCATGATTTTGATTTTCATTACAGGTTTGAAATAGCTATTCTTTAGGTTAACTATATTGCCAAAGCCTTTCTTCCTAGTAGTATATTCTCATTTTAAACTTTTATTTTATTGCTATAATCTTTTCTTATAGTCCTGCATTTTAAACATTTTAGATTACTTTAAAATGTGTGTATAGTAATAAAGATACATGAATAATGAAAACAGTCTTTAAAAGAAGAGGAAAAGGACTGCTTCTGCTGGGCCCCCCCTTCCACTGGGAATATCACAAAAGCCCACCCCATGCCTAAAATGGCCCCACACTGCTGGGCCCGCCCTTCCAACAGGAAAGGAACATCAGGTAAGCCCACCCCAGGCCTAGGCTGCTCCAGACTGTTTCTGGTGGGTTCACCATTCCACTGGGAACATCAGAAGACCTCGGCAGGCTCCAGTCAGTGTGAAAAACCTTGGAACTTCGCTCCCAGGTGGCAAACCTTGGACTACTGAAGATTAACTGTGTCAGTGTGATGAGTATGCCCCTAATGAAGAGGTGCTCAGTGGGTAAATAGGGCCAGTAGTAAAGCCCCCTACAACTAAATGTAAGACTTGGTGAGTCTGAAAAGAGTGCGGGTGACTCCTCCCTCACCCACACAGAAAACATCAGGCAGAGTGAAAATGGCAAAATGAAAAAGCAAAATGCAGTCTCAAACATCTAGTTCACCAGAAGCAAGTACAGGAGACATTGAAATAGAGGACCTCAAAAGTAACACACCGGGAATCTCTGAAAAGACAGGAAGTGAAATAAAAAAACAACTCCATGAGGTTGTAGAGCAAATCAAATTAGAAGTACTCTCCCATGTAAAGATACAAATAACAACCTTAGTAAAGGAGTTGTTTAATGCAGCTAAAAAGAAACAGAGAAAAAAGTATAGAAACATGGGAAACTGATTGAAACCTTGAATGAACAATATAGAAAGCAGAATTCATGAAACAAACTCAAAGCAATATAGAAAGCAGAATTCATGAAATAAACTCAAAGACACATCCAAGAAACAAAAAATTCTATTGAAAGCATGCAAAACTGCCTAAATGAAGCTGAGGATAGGATTTTGGAACTTGAGGACAGGATTAGTGATCAGGAAAGGATAGAACTTTTAAAAATAACAAAGCAGCATGAAAGACAATCCAGAAGCTTCATGATAATGCCAAGAGCAACAATATAAGATTAATAAGCATTAGTGAAAATGTAGGAGTCCATGCAAACAACATATATAAAGTATTTACAGAAGTAATAGAAGAAAATTTCCCAAACATGGGGAAAGAATCTGATATGCAGATAAGTGAGGCATATAGAATGCCAAACAGTCACAATCAACATAAATCTACACCCAAACACATAATACTTAAGATATCAGACATACAGCATAAAAACAGAATGCTGAAAGCCGTTAGAGAAAAGACACAATTCACCTATCAAGGAAAGCCAATTAGAATCACAGCAGACTTTTCAGCACAAACCCTCAAGTCAAGAAGAGCTTGGAGTGAGATATTTCAAGCCCTGAAAGAAAACAACTTTCAACCTAGACTGATGTACCAAGCAAAACTTTCATTCAAATTTAATGGAGAAACATTATATTTCCATGACTAAGAACAACTGAAAAAAATTCACATCCACCAAACCAACCCTAGAAAGAGTACTGAAAAACATACTAGACAGAAATAAAAATGGCTACAACCCCCAAAACAACAGAAAGAACCCAACAGGTAACACAAGCAATTAAATAAGGGGAAAAGCAGAAAGAAACAACTGGAACATAACATGGCAAAGTCAAGCCAGTAAATATCAGTGATATCTATAAATGTAAATGGCCTCAATTCACCTATAAAAAGAAATAGATTGACAGAATGGGTCAAAAAACATGATCCCACAATATGCTGTATACAAGAAACACATCTGACCCAAACAGAAACTCAGATTAAAAGTCAAAGGATGGAAAACAGTATTCCCATGCAACAGGAACCCAGAGAAAATCAGGGGTAACTATTCTATTTGCAGACAATGTGAACTTCAAACCTAAAATGATTAAAAGAGATAAAGAAGATCACTACATACTCATTAGTGGAAAAATTCAAGAGGAAGAATTGACAATTATAAATATATATGCACCAAATACAGGAGGACCCAACTATATGAGACAGATACCAATGGACATGAAAAACCAAACACACAAGAACACGATTATAACTGGGGATCTTAACAGCCCATTGTCACAAAGAGATAGATGAACTAGACAAAAAAAGTCAGCAAAGAAATAACAGAACTGAATCATACCTGTGAGCAATTGGACATAGTAGATGTTTACAGAGTGTTCCACCCAACCACATCAGAACACACATTCTTCTCAGCTGCACATGGGACAGTCTCCAAAATAGACCATATATTATCCCATCAAACATTCTTAAGTAAATGCAAAGGTATTGAAATCATACCATGCATAATATCTCACCATAGTGCACTGAAATTGGAAATTAATGGCAAAAGAAATTGTAAAACCTACATAAATACATGGAAATTAAATAACAGCCTTGTGAACAACCACTGGGTTACAGATGAAATTAAAGAAGAAATAAAACAATACCTACAATTCAATGAAAATATAGAAACAACATACTGTAATCTGTGGGATGCAATGAAAGCAGTCTTAAGAGGGAAATATATAGCAATAAACTGTCATATCAAGAAAACAGAATGAGCACAAATAAACAACCTAATGCTCCATCTCAAGCTTCTAGAAAAAGAAGAG